>OZ023310.1:0-145680 GCA_964007245.1 Hypomecis atomaria
ACCGGGCCTACCCCACCCCTAACTCACTCCCTACCCAACCTACCCTCCCCACCCTAACCTACACCTCAACCCCAACCCACCCTAACCTACCTACCCTAACCCCTAACCTAACCCTAACCTACACCTAACCTAACCTAACCTAACCTAACCCAACCTACCAAACCTACCTAACCTACCCTAACTACACCTCACCCTAACCTACCCTAACCTAACCTAACCTAACCTAACCTAACCATATACCTAACCTAACCTAACCTTAACCTAACCTAACCTAACCTAACCTAACCTAACCTAACCTAACCCTAACCCTAACCTAACCTAACCTAAACCTAACCTAACCTAACCTACCTAACCTAACCTAACCTAACCTAACCTAACCTAACCTAACCTACACCCTAACCTAACCTAACCTAACCTAACCTAACCTAACCTAACCTAACCTAACCTAACCTAACCTAACCTAACCTAACCTAACCTAACCTAACCTAACCTAACCTAACCTAACCTAACCTAACCTAACCTAACCTAACCTAACCTAACCTAACCTAACCTAACCTAACCTAACCTAACCTAACCTAACCTAACCTAACCTAACCTAACCTAACCTAACCTAACCTAACCTAACCTAACCTAACCTAACCTAACCTAACCTAACCTAACCTAACCTAACCTAACCTAACCTAACCTAACCTAACCTAACCTAACCTAACCTAACCTAACCTAACCTAACCTAACCTAACCTAACCTAACCTAACCTAACCTAACCTAACCTAACCTAACCTAACCTAACCTAACCTAACCTAACCCTAACCTAACCTAACCTAACCTAACCTAACCTAACCTAACCTAACCTAACCTAACCTAACCTAACCTAACCTAACCTAACCTAACCTAACCTAACCTAACCTAACCTAACCTAACCTAACCTAACCTAACCTAACCTAACCTAACCTAACTTAACCTAACCTAACCTAACCTAACCTAACCTTTTTTTTTTTTTTTTTTTTTTTTTTTACCAGGGGAAATCTTTTATAGATACCACCGCACCTCGAGGGCAGGCGGGTGGTTATGTGGGAGTCCTGCCGACTGGACAGTATACCCACCAAAACCCCTGGGTGTTCCACCACTGCGCCTGGTGTCGGGGCTACGGGCACGCTTGCGCACTCCTCCGCGGCACCAGACAGCGCTGGCCCAACTCGGGCCCCACCACGGAGCTTCGGCTCCCGCCAGAATAACGATGTGCCGAACACCAGACACATCGTCATCCACCACCTGGGACCAACCAGCACTGGGCGTCAGACAGCACCCGTGTCCGACAGCCCTGGTCCCGATGCAACGGGTCAATTAAAGTGGCCCCGCGCCTGCCACTACGGCTGCAGAGGATAGGGAGAACGGCCGTCGCGATACCGACACTCCTCTTCCCCTGCAGCCCCACCGCCTCCGCCAACACGTTGGCGGCACCCGTTAGGGCCGCTGGCAGGACGGATAGACAGCGGCACACTCGCCGCCCGTCCATCCCGTCGCCGCCCCCGCCTCGATGGGCTCGGCCGCGGTATCGCGACGAGCGCGACACCGCAGTCCACCTCAGTCGACTAGCGACCTACTGGCCAGCCTCCGCACGGGCTTGTCGAGGCCCAAGACCCGGAGAGGCCGGCCCCACCTCGGGTTCCTCTTGGTTCACCAGGCTGGCGAGACCTGGCTACTAAGCCCCCCCGCCACGACAAGGCGGGAACCCACTCGGGGGGGAACCTAACCTAACCTAACCTAACCTAACCTAACCTAACCTAACCCAGTCGCGTGCGCCCTGCCGACCCGAGCGCTCATCGCCAACCCGCTCCGCGCGTCAAAAAATTTTATTTACATTTTTCTGTGCACTTTTAAAAATCAATAACGTTGGGTTTTTCCCCTCAAACAGTGAAGTGTTGCATATCGGCGTGTGCGTAGTGAAGCCACCTATCCAGCGGTACCAGTCCTGGGCTCGAGCGTTGAGCGGTTCCAGAGATATCTCTGGGAACCTGCTCAAGACTCGCCCAGACCACTTCGGAGCCGCACGCCGCTGGATAGCGATCGACGACCCCCACCTTTGAGGACTTCAACAGAAGCGTATACACGCCGATACCCTCGGGAATTTTTCGGGATTTTTTCCGGGACTTTTCCCGACGTAAATCCCGAAAAAACAAAAAACCACGTGCCACGTGCAACCCCTTCCCGGACGAATCCACGGGAATCAACTGCAGACTCGGCTGCGGGACGTCTGGAGCAGCCCGGAGCAGTTTTTCCCGTGTGAATCGGACACCGGGAACAGAAACAGTGGACATTTTAAAAAATTCAGGTACTGTGACAGCCCTAAATAAAAAACCAGATCGACAACCCTGAAATTAAAAATAACCAAAAAATAGGACCCTGTGCCAGGAACAATTGTGCCAAATTTCAATTTTTTAGTGTGAGTGGTTTGGAAGTTATTCCAGAAAGGTAGTTTCTCGGCCGTAAAACCAACTGGTTTGCGGTTGGTAAACTCTGTCACTGGAATACAAAAGCGTCCAGGAGAGTCCAGGAACTCCAGAAAAATTTGAACTTAGGCCAGCAGGAGAAGCAATCCAGTCCGCGCGTCGCTGCAGTTGCAGAATCCGCGCGCCACGCTCCCCCTCGCTGCAGGAAGCCCCCGCCGTGAACCCCGATTTTGGCCCCAGCTGCAAAACAAGTAAGCCAAAAAACGGTCAAGGGTGAAGCGTTCTTGGACCATCATCATCGGCAGCTGTGTTTTCTTCCGGCTGCATAGCTCGTGAACGGAGGCAGCTAGCTGGCCTCTGTTTTCGGAATCCGGGACAGTATTTGACCCTGCACCCACTTGATACCACTCCCCTCCCCGAAACGCCCCCCTTTGGCGTTTACATTGTCCACACCCTGCCCCCCCCAAAATCGTTTCCCCCCTTTGCGCCCATCAGAATCCAAAATTATTATTGTTGTATATATTGATTTAATATAAAAATATTTTTTAGTTTTTAAAAATTGGTAAATTGACAAGTCACGCACTTGGCCTTAAATATATAGGTCACACAACTCAGGTGTGCCATAGTTTGGAAAATTAATAACTACGTCGTCCGACATCCTACGGCGACGCGGTTTTTTGCGTCGGAAAGAGCAAGCGATCCTCTACCCGACCCACCCCCCGTCCCCTCCCCCCGTCATACCCACTTCCCCTTAAAATTTGAATCCTCCATATCTCCGGAGAGGTGCGACGGAGCAAAATTTTGAAAACAGGGTTGGTACTCGACTCTGTTCCCCCGACCCGACACTTACCCCCCCCCCCCCCTCCCCGCATCTTTCGAATTTCCCCTCTTTATTGGAAACGCACCTAACATACTTACAGACATACGTAGCAACTTGTGGCCCACTTTCACTCGCCCCCCCTGCCCTCTTCCCCGCAGACGACCTACGCATTGACACACCGTAGCCCGGTGAGCGCCTGCTGGCTGGCTGGAACGCGCGACCTGAAATAGAAAGCAGAACGTTATTAATATTAGGCATACTGAAATTATACTTTATTCTATTACTTTATTTATTTTATTATCCTTGTGTATATTTAAATTGTTATAATTGCTTTCTTGTGTTTGTGACCGTGAACCGTGTCTTTTGACCGGATCACTTAGTATTAGTTTGTCGACATATTACTGTTTTACAACAGTTATTTTATTCTATATTACTTTAATTTGTTTAATTCTCTATTTTATTGACGTGCGTGTGACTGAGTTTTTTGACTGGCACACTTACTAGATAGGATAACTAGACTGATATAGTTTTTTTTTTGACATATCAATTTTAACCGAATGACGTAGCTCCCCCCGACTAATAGGACAACTAGACTAGACAATTAGAATAATATTGTTTGATATAATATTTTAAGTGACTGACTTACTCATATCCCCCCCGACCATGCCTATTGCACACACCCCCGTTAAGAAGAGCTCCAACAGGGGCGAGCCGGTCTCTCCTGAGGCCCTGGAAAGGGTACGTCCCTCTCCTGAGCGCAGAATGGCGCAGGCTCCTAACGTGCGGAGGAGCATCGGAGAATGGGAAAGCGGCTCCAAACCTAAACCATGCAGCTCGACGTCGCACGGACACTCGCCGCGCAAATTGACTCCGGCCCCGGCCCCGGCTCCGGCTCCGGCCCCGGTTCCGGTTCCGGTTCCGGCCCCGGCCCCGGCCCCGGCCCCGGCCCCGGCCCCGGCCCCGGCTTCGGCCCCGGCCCCGGCCCCGGCCTCGGCGCCGGCACCGGCCCCGGCCCCGGCGCCGGCCCCGGCCTCGGCCTGTTTTGAAGAAGGCAGCGCCTCTCGCCGCGAAGCCGACAGCGCGGAGAGTTTTCCGCAGGGAGCGCGAGCGTGTCCCCGAAGTCGTCTAGCGCCCCCAAACCGGTCGATAGAGTCGCAGAGTGCAGGATCTGGCTAAAAAAGGCGAAGATGCACCTGAGCGAATCCCGGAACTTAAAAGGTGAAATTAAGATGGGCATCGCGGAGGCCGCTGGACAAGATGTACCAACTGATGAAAGATGAAGCGGCATCTGGAGACAAAATAAAAAATATTAACATTGAGGAAAAAGGGGGAAAAATTAATTAGTAAACAGGGTAATTTAGAAAATGGGATCATGGGAAAGGAGGGAATAGAACTTGTTAAAATTATGAAGGAACAGGGTGAAAAGATAGACAAGACAAATTTAGAATTGGAAAAGTTAAAGGAAACCATCGCGTTGCATCATGTGACCATGCAGCAGCAGGCCACTTACGCCGCCGTTACAGCCGCCCCCCCCGCGAGACTGGCGCCGGAACGAAGTGCATTGCACTCCATTGTCATCTCGTCGAAGGACGAGGCGCATACTGGGGACGAGGTGATGGGTGAGGTGCGGAAGGCGGTCAACGCGAAGGACGGGTGGGTGACAGTGGAAAGGGTCCGGAAGATAAAAAACAAGAAAGTTATAATAGGATGCAAGACGGAGGAGGAGAGAAAAAAGATCAAGGAGCGACTCGAGAGCGCAGGCGGTCGACTTGTTGTCGAGGAAATGAAAAACCACGACCCCATGGTGGTACTTAGGGATGTATTGACGTACATCAGCGACGAGGACGTGTTGGTCGCACTGAGACGCCAGAATGGGGATGTTTTTCAGGGCCTCGACAAGAAGGACGATAGAGTAGACGTCAAGTTCAAGAGACGTGCTAGAAACCCGCTCATGAACCATGTAGCATTGAAGGTGTCCCCGCAAATTTACAGCCGACTGATGGCCAAAGAGGCGGTCCACATTGACATGCAGAAGGTGAGGGTTGCAGATCAATCCCCTCTTGTGCAGTGCTCGATGTGCCTAGCCTATGGCCACGGTCGGAGGTTCTGCAAGGACACCATTCCAAAGTGCAGCCATTGCGGCGGCCCGCACATGCGAAGCAAATGTGCGGACTTTCTAGCATCTGCAGTGCCGACCTGCTGCAATTGCGTGGCCGCCAAGATGGAGAATGCAGAGCACAACGCATTTAGCTCCGAGTGCCCGGTGCGTAGGAGGTGGGAGGCGCTGGCACGGGCTAAAGTAGCGTATTGCTAAGGTGGTTCCAGGGCGCTCCAGGGTAGGCAACCACCCCACCAGAAGCTATGCAGTAGCCCAAGCGAACCTCCAGAGGAAAGAGCTAGCCACCACGGAGCTTATGACTCATGCCGGTAGTCGGAAAATCGCGTTTGCACTGGTCCAGGAGCCGTATGTGGGTGGGGTTAGAAGGATGAAGGACTACCGTGGGGCGAGAGTCTTCCAGTGCGCAGCAGTAGGAGATGGGACTGTGAAGGCGGCAATAGTCGTCTTTGATGACGAGCTTGACGTCGTCCAGTGCCCGAAACTCACGACCAACAATATTGTTGTAGTGAGGATCCGAACCAGCGCCTGGGAAATCGCGGCGGTCTCCTTCTACTTCGAACCGGATCAGCCCATAGAGCCATACCTGGAACAGATCAAAGCGATTAGAGAGGAGCTGGGCCCAAGAGGACTGCTTGTTGGAGGCGATAGCAACGCCAAGAGTACCTGGTGGGGCAGCACCATAGAAGACCACAGGGGCGTAGAGATGTCCGGGACCCTGGAAGAGTCTGGATTACATGTACTCAACAGAGGCGATACACCTACGTTCGACACCGTGAGAGGTAACAAGGTGTACACCAGTTATATAGATATAACAGCCTGCACGGAAGATCTACTTGAACTGGTAGACAACTGGAGGGTAGACCAGGAGATGACGAGCTCCGACCACAACGCCATTCTGTACGATATAAAGCTCCGCAAAAGTAGAGGCCTGAGAGTCCAGAGAACGACGAGGCTCTACAACACGAAAAAGGCGAATTGGGATCATTTCGATTTAGTACTTTCGGATTTAAAATTAGATAAAAATATTTGCACAGAGACCATTAACAACATTCGATCAAAATTAGAGCTGGAACAAATCATTACTAAATTCACAAATGCAATCACGGACGCATGCAAGGACAGCATGCCAATTAAGAAGAGTACAGAGATACTCAAGATCCCATGGTGGAATGACGAGCTCGAAAGGCTGTTTAAAGTTGCCACTACCTTCAGGCGTAAGATTAAGAACGCGGCACCGTACCGCAGAGATATAGTGGCAGCTGAGTACATGAAGAAAAAGGAAGAATATGAGTGCGAAGCCAAGAAATCCCAAATAGAAAGTTGGAAGGAGTTCTGTAGAAGACAGGACAGGGAGGGAGTATGGGACGGTATTTACCGTGTGATCCGTCGGACCACTAGGAGACAAGAAGACTTGACCCTAACCAAAGAAGGTGCATATCTAAACCCAAGAGAGTCGGTGAACTTACTTGCGGAGACATTCTACCCACAAGACCTGGAGGAAACTGACAATGACGAGCACCGCCGCGTTAGAGAAGCGGCAAAGCGGGTAAACGAATGGAAGCATGATGAGCTCCATGATCCACCGTTTACACTGCTGGAGCTGAAGACCGCGGTGGGGAGTTTCAACCCGAAGAAGGCCCCAGGAGCGGATGGCTTCACATCAGATATCTGCAGCCGAGCTATCTACCAGGACCTGGACGCATCCCTTGCCCTCTTCAACAAGTGCCTAGAATTAGGCCACTTCCCGGACATCTGGAAGCAGGCAACCGTGGTAGTCCTGAGAAAACCGGGCAAGGATGACTATACGAACCCCAAGGCTTACAGACCAATCGGTCTATTGCCGGTCCTGGGGAAGGTCCTGGAGAAGATGACAGTAGCAAGGATCAAATGGCAGTTAGCACCGCGGATTAGTACTCGCCAGTTCGGATTCATGCCCCAGAGGAGCACCGAGGACGCCCTCTATACGCTAATACACCGAATCAAGGGTAAGATTGAGCTGAAGAAGCTGGTAACCCTAGTGTCATTGGATATAGAGGGGGCCTTCGATAGCGCGTGGTGGCCGATCATTAGAATACGTCTGGCTGAGGAAGAGTGCCGCGTGAACACGAGGAGGCTACTGGATAGCTATATGGACTGCAGAAATGTCAGTGTAAGATTTGCCGGGGAAGAATGCACCAGGAGCACCAATAAAGGATGTGTGCAAGGGTCAATAGGTGGTCCCATCCTATGGAATCTTCTGTTAGACCCACTACTGCAGGAACTGGAGGGGATGGGGGTGTACGTGCAAGCCTTCGCTGACGATGTAGTGTTACTGTTTGACGGAGACTCTGGACTTGACGTCTCGATACAGGCCAACGCTGCGCTGGCTCATGTGCAAGAGTGGGGTGTTCGGAACAAGTTGAAGTTTGCGCCGCACAAAACTTGCGCAATGGTCTTGACCAAGAAACTTAAGTACGACACCCCACGATTGACCATGGGAGGAGTGAGCGTCGGCATGTCTCGGGAGGTTAAGATCCTAGGACTGACGATTGACGACAAATTGACATTTAACACGCACGTCGCATTGCAATGTAGGAAAGCGCTAGATATTTATAGGCAGCTTTCGAAGGCCGCAAAGGTGGACTGGGGCTTGCATCCCGACGTTATCCGCTCGATTTATACGGCCACAATCGAGCCAATTATAATGTACGCCGCGCCAGTGTGGGCGTCCGCAACGAAGAAGATCGGGGTGCGTAAGTTGCTCGATACGGTCCAGAGAGGATTTGCACAGAAGCCCTGCAAATCGTATCGGACTGTCTCTCTACACTCGGCGCTGGTCTTGGCGGGGATACTACCTCTCGACCTCAGAATACAGGAAGCAGCCGCACTGTACGAGGCGAAGAGAGGGTCGCCCCTGCCGGACCTAGGAGACAGAGAGCCTGAGTGTCCGGTAAGATTTGCAGAGACTCCTCACCCAGCTGAGCATATGGATCTGGAATTTATCCGACTGGAAGACCAAAGCCTTGTAGACAGGTACAACGTGCAGCAGGTGAGAATATTCACCGACGGCAGCAAGATTGAGGGAAAGGTCGGAGCCGCGCTCTCCCTGTGGAACGGCGAGGCCGAGACCAAGAACCTCAAGCTAAGTCTGTCCGCGTACTGCACAGTCTACCAGGCAGAGCTCCTAGCCATATGCAAAGCCTCGGGATTGATCCTCAGCAGGAAGGAGGTGAGTTATGGTCTATATAGCGATTCGAGAGCCGCACTGGAGACGATCGTTAACCATAGCTCCCTCCATCCCCTGGCCGTCGAGACGCGGAGTAATCTGCGAATGGCCAAGACTCAGGGCAAGGAGGTATCTTTGTTCTGGGTCAAGGCTCACGCGGGTCTGCCGGGCAACGAGCGCGCTGACGATCTAGCGAAGGAGGCTGCGTTGACGCTGAAGAAGAAGCCTGAGTACGACCGGTGCCCAATCTCGCACTTAAAACGGCATATTCGTGGAACATTCTTGGAAGAATGGGATAGACGATATAAGGCTGGAGATACCGCGTCAATAACAAAACTGTTTCTTCCGAGCGTAGGTAGTGCATATAGGTTCGTACGTGAAGCCAAGCCAGCGGGTAAGCTTACCCAGATCCTCACGGGGCATGGGGGATTCTCCCAATACTTGAACCGATTCAAGTGTAGGGAGAGTCCATCATGCCTCTGTGACAATGACGAGATAGAGGACGTCCCCCACATCCTACTCCACTGCCCAATCCACGCTGAAGCTAGGTTCGACCTAGAACAGACCCTAGGTGTTAAACTCGATAGAGAAACACTAGGTGATCTCCTTACCGGCAAAACGAGCAGCTCAGTGTTTATAGACTATTGCCTTAGCATATGTAATATTGTGAACAAGCGTAATGCAACTAGATAGATAAGTTTGCTAGAATATATATTAGTATATATATATGTATAGCAAAATAAATGTTACAGTTATAAAATATTGGTTAATTAAGTTTAGTAGTTTGTATAAGAGAGCGAGCGAATAGGTTAATGAGATAGTATTTTCACCCTGTAACGACATTTTAGTACAACGTGTGACTCTAATGAGCCACAAGTATGTACATGTCACAATGTCGCTGCTAAGAAATCTCAATATGTACACGATATAATATTAAGTAAGATGTAGTATAAATGTAAATGTAAATATAGATTAATAAAACTAGACTAGTAATTGTTCGTACAACGTGCGGCTCTAATGAGCCACAAGTATGTACATGTCGCAAAAAACGTATTGTTAAAAATGTAATAGAATATAAGGTACATGTGATACCAAAATATGTTAGATACAATTTAGAGAAAGATTAGGCAATAAATTATAGAATAAGAAAATTGTAATAGAGTAAGAAATAAATAAAAAGTAATACAATCCTGGGACATATAACCAGGGGAAGGAGCTGAAAAAAAAAAAAAAAAAAAAAAAAAAAAAACCTAACCTAACCTAACCTAACCTAACCTAACCTAACCTAACCTAACCTAACCTAACCTAACCTAACCTAACCTAACCTAACCTAACCTAACCTAACCTAACCTAACCTAACCTAACCTAACCTAACCTAACCTAACCTAACCTAACCTAACCTAACCGAAGTCGCAAGCGAACGCTCGACCGGAGCGCCTACTTACAAGCGAAACAAACCGCTCCGCGCACAATAATATTTTTTTTAGAATTTTTATTGTTTACATTTTTGCTTTGGCTTTTGACGCGTAGTGCAGTGAACAACTGGTGAAGTGTTGGATACCGTTGGATTTGCACTGAAGCGCCCTTATCAACGGCACCGGTCCTGGGTTCGAAGGTTGAGCGGTTCCTGAGATATTCCCCCGGGAAACCGCAGACAACCTCGCCCGGGCCACTTTGAAGTCGTGCGCTGCCGAAAAACAATCGACGACCCCCCGGTTCGACACCGCCAAAAGAAGCGCATGGACAAGGAGTACCTTCCCTGAATTTTTGGGATTTTTCCGGGAACATCCCCCATACAAAACACCCACGAAGTCCGCCGAAATTCGCCGCCACGTGGCCACGTGCAACCCGCTCCAGGCGTTCCCCCCGGGATCTGACTGTTGAGCAAGGAAGAAGACGTCGGCCGCTGCCGGGAGACACTTTTCCGGTGAAGATTGGACGTCCGGGACGGGAGTTACGAAGAAATATTTTTTTTTTGTTTTTTTTTTTTTTTTTTTTTTTTTTTTTGACTTTTTTTTTTTTTGACTGTTTTGTCTTTTAACGTACGGTTGTTGAGCAACCTTTTTAGACGCGCTCACCAAATTTGTGTAATATCACCCAACGCGGACGCAAGATTTAGCTCGCTAGAGTATTTTTAAGACGACTTAAAAAGGAAATTGTTATACGTGACTTACTTAGTAACCTAGGTTATTTTAGGACTTCAGTACTATATTATCGCTTTCTACACGATAATCAGTAAACTATTATAGGGGCGGACAAAAAGTAAAAATTTTCTCTTTTTTTTTTTTTTCACTTTTTAGACTGAGGATGTACTATTGTTAAACATCCTATTTCGGACCCGCTCGCTAAATTTCGGCGAAATCTGACAAGTACATCTTAAGATATACTACATTTTATTTTTTATTTACGACGACTGTATAAAGTTATTTAATTGTATACTAGTGATTATTAAGTATAATTTAGGACTTATACACTGCTTGTCGCCCTATACACGGCAGCCAGTATATACCAAATCTCTGACAATGTTTTTATCCCACACACCCATAAAGAAAACCGCTGACATGGCCACCCCAGCGTCCCCAATCGACCGGAAGGAGGCAAGCCCTTCTCTGAAAACAAAGACGCAGGCCCCGAACGTCAGACGGAGCATAGGGGAATGGGAGAATACGGTGGCGGCCCCTAAACCAACCACTTCAGCGGTACTCACCATATCACCACCAAAGAAAGTGCTGAAGAAGGCGACCCTCTCTGGCCAAAAACCAGCGATACAAGGGTTGTCTTCTGATGTGGCCCCGCCCAAGTCCACCGACAGAGTGACCGAGAGTCGCTACTTGCTGAAAAGAGTTAAAGACTATCTTAAAGAGTCTCGAAACTTGAAAACAGAGATTAAGGAAGGAATCACTCTGGCGGTGGATCGAATGTATCAGCTGATGAAGGAGGAAGCTGCTGCACCTGAAAAGAAAAACAGAAACATTAGTACGGAAGAGCAAGGGGGGAAGGCGGGGGAACAGGTTGGGGAAGGGAGTGAAATGTTAAAAAGGATGGAAGACCATTCGAAACTAGTTAGGGAAAATAATGAGAGAATAGATAGACTTACACAAATATTACAGGAGCAAAAAGAATTTCAAGAAAAGATGACGTACGCAAGCGCTGTGACTACTGGCAAGAGGTCCTTGGGGCATACCGCGCTACATTCGGTAGTGGTCACGGCAAGCGATGAGACAGAAACAGGGGAAGAGGTACTTAACAGAATCAGGAAAGCAGTAAACGCAAAAGAGGGACAGGTGGCAGTGGAAAGGATTAGGAAAACAAAGGATAGGAAAGTGATAATAGGATTTAGGACAGAAGAGGAAAGACAGAAAGTAAAAGATAGGATTAAAAAGGCTGGCTCGGACCTAAGCGTAGAGGAGATACATAATAAGGACCCCCTCATCATCCTGAGAGACGTGCTCAAATATAACTCTGACGCGGAGGTCCTGAGTGCCTTGCTAGCACAAAATAAGCACATTTTCGATGGCCTCGACGCGGAAGCCAAAAAGCTAGAAATAGCCTATAAGAGGCAATCCCGGAACCCCTTGGCAAATCACATAGTTATGAGGGTTCCCTCGAAAATATGGCGGCGCATGGTGGATACCGAATCCGTGCACATTGACCTCCAGCGTGTAAGAGTCGCAGATCAGTCGCCGCTAGTGCAATGCTCCCTCTGTTTGGGATATGGGCACGGGCGGCGATTCTGCAAAGACACGCTGGAGAAATGCAGCCACTGTGGGGGACCCCACATGAAAACCGAGTGCCCAGGCTGGCTGGCCAATAGTACCCCTACCTGCTGCAACTGCATGCACGCCAAGCTGAACGACATTGAACACAATGCGTTCAGCTTGGAGTGCGCGGTGAGGAGAAAATGGGACGCATTGGCCAGAACCAAAATAGCTTATTGCTAAGGTGGTCCCGGTGGTTCACTCGGCTGTCGAACAATACTTGGTCGCACAAGCTAATCTGCAACGTGGGAACCTCACCACGTGCGAGCTCATGGTTCAGGCCAGAAAGGAGAAAATTGCGCTCGCACTGCTTCAGGAGCCGTATGTGGGGAGAATAGGTAGGATGAAAGACTACAATGGTGTTCGAGTCTTCCAGAACCCCAATCAGAGTGACGGAACCATTAAGGCAGCGATTGCAGTCTTCGACAGCGAAATGGTCGTCACCTTGTGTCCCGACTTGACCACCGACAACATCGTGGTGGTCAAGGTGCAGACGGGGACCTGGGAGATTGTGTTTGTCTCATTCTACTTCGAGCCTCACCCCTCTCCAATACAGCCATACCTGGAGCAGTTAAAGGGAATCGAGCGAGAACTCGGACCAAACTTGATTATCGGGGGGGACGCGAACGCGAAGAGTACTTGGTGGGGTAGCGCCACAATAGATGATCGAGGGGAGGAGATGGCAGGAACTCTGGAAGAAATGTGCTTGGAGGTGCTCAACGAAGGCGATATCCCAACCTTCGACACTATACGAGGGGGAAAACGCTACACTAGCTTCGTAGACGTCACAGCGTGCGCGGCGGACCTCTTGCATCTGACGGACGACTGGAAAGTTAGGGAAGACTTGACCTGCTCGGACCACAACGGAATTACTTTCAAAATTTTCTTAACAAAACCTTTAGGCATAAAAATTATTCGGACAACTAGGAAATACAACACTAAAAAAGCACACTGGAACCATTTTCATGAGAAAATGGGACAGTTGTCAATAGAAAATAAAATAAACAACGAAGAAATACAAAAAATTAAAGATAATATACAACTAGAGGATTTTATTACTCGCTATACAAACGTAATAATTGAAACATGCAATAAAACAATTCCTGCAATAAAAGAAAAGAAAAAACTTACCATTCCGTGGTGGTCCGAGCAGCTGGCCGTCCTGAAGAGAGAAGTCGTCGTGAAGAAGCGTAGAATCCGTTGCGCAGCTCCCGTCCGAAGATGCAAAGTAGTCACTGAGTACCTGCAAGCAAAAGAAAATTACGAAAGGGAAACAAGACAAGCACAAGTAAAGAGTTGGAAGGAATATTGCGGGAAGCAGGATAGGGAGGGACTATGGGAAGGAATATATAGGGTTCTCAGGGGCACAGCCAAGAGGCAGGAAGACCTGCCCCTAGTGAAGAACGGCAAAACTTTGAACGCACAGGAGTCGGTGGCATTGTTGGCCGACACGTTTTATGCTGAAGACCATAGCGTGGACGACAACGCGGACCATTCCCGAACTAGAACAGCGGCTGAGCAAGTGAACAACGTGGTGCATAATGAAACCCATGACCCACCGTTCACCTCTGCCGAACTCGCAGCCGCTGTCAATAGCTTTAACCCCAAAAAGGCGCCAGGGTCGGATGGTCTGACGGCTGATATATGTCGGCACGCCATTGAGCAAAATTCGGGAATTTTTCTGTCACTGGCAAACAAGTGCCTGGCCCTCGGCTACTTCCCAAAGATTTGGAAGAAAGCTACAGTTGCCGCGCTAAGGAAGCCAGGCAAAGACAATTATCTTGTTCCCAAATCCTACCGACCGATCGGATTACTGCCAGTGATGGGAAAGATCGTGGAAAAGCTGCTTGTGGGTAGACTGAAGTGGCACATCGTTCCGAAGCTAAGTACTCGCCAGTACGGGTTTATGCCGCAGCGTAGCACCGAAGACTCTCTCTATGTCCTAACAAACCATATACGCGAGAAGCTGAAACTAAAGAAGTTAATAGTAGTAATATCACTGGACATAGAGGGAGCATTCGACAACGCTTGGTGGCCGGCAATTCGGATCCGACTGGCTGAAGAAGACTGTCCAGTCAACCTTCGTAGAACCACCGACAGCTACCTACAAGACAGGAAGGTGTGCGTTCGATATGCGGGAGAAGAGCACGAGAAGGCCACATCGAAGGGATGCGTGCAGGGGTCGATCGCAGGACCGACCTTCTGGAATCTCTTGCTCGACCCACTTCTTCGGGAATTTGAAAGGCGCGGGGATTACTGTCAGGCATTCGCTGATGACATTGTGTTGGTGATCGATGGGGACACCGCTGTGGAGGTCCAACGACAGGCAAACGCCGCTCTTGACCATGCGCTGCAGTGGGGTGTCAAGAACAAGCTGAGGTTTGCGCCACAAAAAACCAACGCTATGGTGGTGACTCGAAAACTCCAATACGACACCCCGCAGCTGCGCATGGGCGGAATCGACATTTGCATGTCTAGAGAAATCAAGATCTTGGGAGTGATCATTGATAACAAACTGACATTCAATAGTCACGTGGCAGCTGTTTGTAAAAAAGCTATTGGCATTTACAAACAGCTGTCACGAGCTGCCAGGATCAGTTGGGGCCTCCACCCGGAGGTGATTCGCACCATATATGTCGCGGTGGTGGAGCCAGTGGTGCTATATGCGGCAAGTGTCTGGGGCCAGGCGGCAGATAAGATTATGGTTCAGCGGCAGCTTGGAACGGTACAAAGAGGATTTGCTCTGAAGTTGTGCAGGGCGTACCGCACCGTGTCCTTGAACGCGGCGCTGGTGCTGGCTGGAATACTCCCCCTGGACTTGAGGGTCAAAGAAGCAGCTGCTTTATACGAAGCCAAGAAAGGGGTACCCCAGCCAGCGCTAGGAGACCGCAAGGTAGAGGAGATGGTGCCGTATGCCAGCACACCTCACCCGGCGGAGCATAAGGAATGGCAATTCCTGTGCTTGGAAAATCAGGACCAGGTAGACGCCCATAGCAACCAAGCAGTCAAAATCTATACGGACGGCAGTAAAATCGCAGGTAGCGTTGGGGCAGCATTGTCTATTTGGGACAATGCAGCGGAAACCAGCCACAAGAAACTAAAACTGTCGTCCTATTGCAGCGTCTACCAGGCCGAATTGCTAGCCATATGCACCGCCACAAAGAAAATCCTCAAGAGCAAGGAGTCCAGTTTTGGGATTTTCAGTGACTCCCGCTCCTCGTTAGAAGCTATAGTGAACGGTCGGTCCACTCATCCTCTGGCAGTAGAAACGCGCAAAAATTTGAACGCCATAACGCACCAGAACAAAGATGTTTCTTTGTTCTGGATCAAAGCACACGCAGGTCTGCCGGGGAATGAAAGGGCCGATGAACTGGCTAAAGAGGCTGCCCAAAAGATCAAAAGAGCGCCTGACTACGACTCGTATCCGATTTCATCCGTCAAGCGTCTCATTCGAGCGGGGACGATTGGCGAATGGAATCGGAGATATGTTGCGGGGGCCACAGCAAGTACGACGAAGATATTCTTCCCAGACGCCACCGAAGCCCACAAAGTCGTAAAGTACCTGCAGCCGACCGGAGTTCTGACTCAAGTCTTGACGGGGCACGGTGGGTTCTCCGAATACTTGCATCGTTTCAAGTGTAAAGAGAACCCATCGTGTATCTGCGAGCCAGACAAAACAGAGTCGATTGCTCACCTGCTGTTCGATTGCCCGGTGTATTCAGCGGAACGGTTTGAGCTGGAACAAAGATTAAATATTGAGATAAACAAAGAAAACGCAAAAGAATTGACGCAAAACAAACAACTTTCAGGACACTTTTTAGAATTTTGTGTAGAAATAGCAACTAAAGCAATAATTAGAAATAAAGATAAATAACTTGTGCTGAGAAGCATATATTAAATTATATTCTATCTCAGCACAGATGTATTATTAAATTGTTAAATAAATATTTGGAAATAGAAACCTCAATGTAAAAATACACTGTTTAAAGAACGTCATCCCACGTACAATAATAATTTACAAGTCGATAAATTGTACGTTGGAAAAGTACTCCAATTAACCATTTGGAGGAAACTTGGTGGAAAAAAAAAAAAAAAAAAAAAAAAAAAAAAAAAAAAACCTAACCTAACCTAACCTAACCTAACCTAACCTAACCTAACCTAACCTAACCTAACCTAACCTAACCTAACCTAACCTAACCTAACCTAACCTAACCTAACCTAACCTAACCTAACCTAACCTAACCTAACCTAACCTAACCTAACCTAACCTAACCTAACCTAACCTAACCTAACCTAACCTAACCTTTTTTTTTTTTTTTTTTTTTTTTGACCCAGGAAAATCCTTTATGGATACCACCAAACCTGGGGAGGCCGGTGGTTATGTGGGAGTCTCCACCGCTAATCGGTGGCATACCCACTAAAAACCTGGGGTGTTTCCGCCACTGCGCTATATGTGTCGGGGCTACGGGCACGCTTGCGCACTCCTCCGCGGCCCCAACAGCGCTGTCCGCTACCGGACCCTCTTCGGGGAGCTCAACCCTTAGGGAGCTCCACCCGGCATTGCTACGATGTGCTGAAACACAGAGCACATCGTGCAGTCTCGGGGAACTCTCAAACGGATGGCGGGCTTCCCCAAGCCCAACCACCCAGAGTTCCCCTTATGGAGGCAGGCGGTCGTGTGCAAGACGCCTGCCTCGGGGGCGCCTTCTGCGCATGGGGAGGCTCGCAATGTCGTCCTCCCTCGTGCGCTCTTCGGCCTCTTTGCGTTCCAGGACCTCTTCGCAGAAGTCCCGGACCGCATTCCAGGATCTCTCGCTGCCAACCATAGCCGCGGCAACGGTTGGAAGCGAGAGATCCACCCCCACTATGGCCACGAGCTGGGCCCGCTGGACTGTCCACGCCGGACACACCTCCAGCGTATGCTGCGCCGTGTCGGACTGGTCGCCACACTGGTGGCAAACCGGTGTGGGTTCTCTCCCGGCAACTCGATGCAGATACTCACCAAAGCAACCATGCCCTGTGAGCACCTGCACGAGCCTAAACGAGAGAACCCCACCCTCACGGTTGACCCAATCCCGGAGGATCGGTCGGAAAGCCTCCACAGTGCGGCGACCAGCGGACGGCTCCTCGAGCCTGCGCGCCCACCGCTCCATGGCCTTTTCTCGGCCCTGCCTCCGCCAACGTCTCACCACCTCAGGGGGAGCAGAATCACCCCTGGCCCGTGTATCGGACAGTTGGCGGTAGATGTTCGCCAACATCTCTGCGTCCAGGTCCCATGGACATGTCCCGGCCAAGATGCACGCCGCCTCAAATGATACTGTGCGGTACGCACGTATCACTCTGAGCGCCATACACCGCTGCGGTCTCCGCAGCAGTTGGGTGTTATGGGCGCTCAGAGCGTCCGCCCAGATCGGCGCTCCGTAGAGCGCCATAGACCTCACCACCCCCGTGTAGAGGCGGCGGCATGCAGCGTTCGGCCCTCCCACATTCGGGAGAAGGCTACTCAGAGCCGACGCCGCTCCGACGAGCCGCGGAGCTAGCCGCTTAAAATGCTCCCGGAAGTCCCATCGGCTGTCTAAAACAAGACCGAGGTACTTCATCGTCTTGCCGACGACGATGGGAACACCTCCCACGACCAGCTCCGCTCCGGCCGGTGGCGCATTCCGAGGACCGTGAAAGCACACGGCCTCGGACTTACTCAGGGCCACCTCTAGCCCCAAGCGCCGGATTCGGCTCACTATTTGAGCCGTGCCCGCCGTGGCCAGGATCGACGCATCACGGTACGTCGAACCGCGAGCCAGGACCAGAGTGTCATCGGCATAGCACACAACGTCGATGCCACTCAAGCGCCCGCCTCGAAGTACCCAATTGTAGCCGAAGTCCCACATGACTGGTCCAAGGACCGAGCCCTGCGGAACTCCGAGCGACACCGCCCACCTGCCCCATCCTTCCCTCGTGGGGTAGACTACATCTCTGTCAGAGAAGTAGTCATCGAGGGTCCGGCGCAGGTAGGGGGGCACCTCGTGACAGCGCAGTGCCGTCCTAATGCAGCCCCAGGGGAGGGTATTGAAGGCGTTGGCTATGTCTAATGACACAGCCAAGACGACCTCGCCCCGGGATACGGCCACTTCCGCAAAGGCCCTCACCCTCGATATGGCATCGATGGTGGACCTGCCCTTGCGGAAGCCGAACTGCGAGTCAGACAGGTTTGGCCCGACCTGCTCCAAGTGCCTGTTGAGACGGGCGGCAATGACCCGCTCCAAGAGCTTGCCAGCCTCGTCCAACAGTACGATCGGGCGGTAGGCCCCCGGCGAGTCGGCAGGTCTGCCCGCCTTGCGCAGCAGCACTAGCTTACCGCTCTTGTAGCGCCGCGGAAAGCGGCCCTGCTTTAGGCACTCCGTGAGGAACTCCCTGAACCGGGGCTCGAGGGCCTCCAACGCCAGCACCCAAGCCCGTCCGGGTATTCCGTCCGGGCCAGGAGCCGTGTCTTTGGCCCTGAGCCGCAGGACTGCCGCCGCGAGTTCCCCCTGGGAAATGGGCGGCACTTCCTCGGCCTCTGCATCCTCGACCCCCCCGCGATTAGAGGGGAAGGCCATCCTTGGGGCCACGTGGTCACCCGCCTGCGGAAACAGGGTGGCAACCACGTTCTCCAACAAGTCCGGCCTCATGGTCTGCGTCAAAGGTGGCGCCCATGGGCGGATCTTGTCCCGGACCCACTTATATGGCCTTCCCCACGGATCGCGGTCCAAGGCGTCGAGCATACTCTGCCTGGCACTTTCCTTAGCCCTCGCCATCTCGGTCTGCAGGGAGGTGACCACTTGTCTGTACAAGGCGTACAGTTCGTCCTCCCGGTCCGGGTCCCAATGCCGGCGCCTGCGCTGTCTGGCGTATTCACGCCTAGCCGCCACACACTCCTCGCGGAGGTGGGCCAGCTCGGGCGTCCACCAGTGCACACTGCGGCGCGGCGGCAGGGAACCCACTCGGGGCATCGAGGCGTCACAGATCTCTGTTAACGCCCCCTGGAACCACTCCGCCTCGGCGTCAACCTCCACTGCATCCGACCTCGGGATCCACGCCTGGACAATGGCTGCCTCCAGCAGGACCTCGCTGTCCAGGCGTTTGAGGGCCCATCGTGGCGACCGCTCCGTTCGAGGGCGGTTTGGACCTCCCGGGATTCCTGAGGGGGAGACGGTCATCCGGATGTACCGGTGATCGGACAACGTCTCCACTCCCTCCAGTACCTCCCAGTCCTGCACACGGCGCGCCAGGGTAGGGCTAGCGAACGTGAGGTCCACGATGGACCCTCCCTGCTGACGCACGCACGTGTGCACCGCCCCTCTGTTGAGCAGCAGCAGACCAAGGGCAGCTGCCCATTCCTCCAATGGCTGGCCTCTCTCATTCGCAACAGGCGATCCCCACAATGCTGATTTGGCGTTGAAGTCGCCAGCAATCAGCACGTGGTATGGACGGCACTGTTGGACGAGACTCTCCAACTCGGAAAGCCAGCCCTCGAACTCGGCGAGGCTCCTGTTGGGGGAGAAGTAAGTGCCTATGTAGGCGACACCCCCCGCCACAACAGCTACACAGCCTCGCCTCTTCATCACCTTTTCGAGTGGAGGAAAGCCCGCCGCTGCTTGGGTCACGATCACCACTCGTCCCTCAATGTCACCCGACCAATTGTCCCGTGGGGGGACAAAATACGGTTCCGCCACGATTGAAATGGGTATCAACCACTCCGCCATGCTCTGAACCAAGAGGTCCTGAGCCCTGGCGGAGTGGTTGATATTAGCCTGAAGTACTTTCAGGGCCATTATCAATCGGCTTCCATTTGAGCACTCTCGCCCTGTGTTGAGGGTGGGGATGGGCGCTGCTGGGTCATGGCCACGGCAACTCCCTTCCTACCTTTCTTCTTGGAAGGCAGGGCACAGGCCTTGCTTCCGATGCGATGTCCGGGCGGCTTACCCGCTGCGGCACATACTGCGCAGTGCGGCACGCCCGAACAATCACCCGCCTTGTGACCAGATTGGCCGCATCGGTAGCAGAGGTCGCTACGATCGACGTCTGAGGTGCATTGCTCCCGGACGTGCCCAACTTCTAGGCACCGGAAGCAACGCATCGGCTTTGGAGTCAGCACCTTGACTTGGGCCGATACCCATCCCACCCTGAGGCGGCCACCACTCGCTACCTTCTTAGCCACCGCCGCCGGGCAGCTAACAAAGGCCGAGCCTATGCCTGCTGCGTTTCGGCGGATCTCGCCAACCTTTACCACGTCGGCTTGGCACTCCGCGACTCCAGAGATGGCGGTCACCAGTTCCTCCTTGGTAACGGAGTCGTCCAGACCGCTTATGCGCAAGTCCGCACACTTAGACGGTCTGGAGACCCGAACATCCTCCGCATTGTATATCTCCCTCAACTTTGCAGCGAGGGAGTCCGCCTTTCCTCCAGAGGTCACACCGGGTATTTCCAGTACCCGGCCGCCAGTGGCTGCCCTGCGGAACTGGAGGGACGTGATCCCAAGTTGGGACAAGTCGACCCTCCTCTTTGCCTCTGCCAAAGCATCGGCATACGTCGTGCCCCTTTTTAGAGCCTCCGGCTGTATCGTAATGATAACAGCCGAAGAGCGGGGCACCCGGATCTTTGGCCCGGCTGCTGCCGTACCACGTTGAGGTACACTCTTTTGGGGCTGAGCCCTCTGGGTTGGCTGAGCTGACCGCTTCTGTGGTGCAGCCGGCGCCGTTTTGCCGCTTGCCTTCTTCGGAGCCTTCGCAACCTGAACCCAGCTGGGGCTCGTTGAAGGGACCGGCAGTACTTCTTCTATTACCACTGGCGTGGTATGTCCTTTGCCCTTGCCCTTGCCTTTCCTTTTGCCTTTGCCCTTACCCTTAGGGCTGTTGGCAGAGGGGAGGCTTACGGCTGGCAAATCCGCCATGCCTGATGGGCCCGGCTCCTGGGACGCAGCCGCGGACTTAAGGAATTCCTTCCTCCGGTTCGCAGGGGCAGTCGCAGGGCCGGCCCTTGCAGCCATCTTCTTATCGGCCGCCAGCGGTGGGCGAACGCGCTTCTCTGGAAGAAGCCTCTCTTCCAGTGCCTCAAATCGTGCGCTGACCATACTGCCAACTTGCCGCATAATCGACTGCGACAAGTCATCAGGGTCCGCGCCCCTCGACACCGTCTGGACTGTCAGTCCGGAAGACGTTGGGGCAGCGGCCGCACATCCCTCCATCATTTTGCGGAGCTCCGATATCTCCTTTCGGAGATCCGCAACCTCCGTCTGCAGGCGCTTGTTCGCGGCCTGCAAGTGACGGGTCTCGTCTGTGGAATTCCTCTTCTGGAGGTCTTCCACTGCCACCTGTATAGTGGCCGCCGCCTCTTTGAGGGCCTTCGTGCAGGTGCCCTTCAAATTTCCTGATTTTGTGGCCACCAGATTGATAGTGGCCACGCAATCCATCACCCGCTGATTTAGGTCGGATGCCAGCTCTGTACTTGTCTCTGAAGTCAAAGACAAGAGGCATGGTGCCGATCCAGACGAACGGAGCTTCTGGGTCATACGAGCTACCTCCTGCTCGACCCTCAGCTCCATTTCCTCTCTCTGAGCGGCCACTAAGTCCGCTTTGGCTTTAGCGAGACCGACGTATTCGCCCGTTGTGGGCGGGCGGCCTCGACCTCGTCTTGCGACGGCAATGGCCTTGGCGGCTGGAGCGTCCGAATCACCCCCGGAGCTTGCCTTGCCATCATCGTCGCTATCATCCATCTGGTTTCGCGTCCCGCGTTTGCGTTTGGACGCACCCAACCTTGATGATGACCGTGATCCCACGGTCACCAGACTCATCGCTGAGGAGTCGGACTCCTCAGCCGGACTCAAAAAGAGCCCGCATCCCTCTTCATCATTTTTCTTTTTATTTGATTTCTCCATACTGTTCCCACGAGTATGGGGGAAATAAAAAGTCCGCCCAGGCAGTGCCCCCTGTACCTGAGTAAGCCTACATACGCCAAGAGTGTCGGCCGGTACTCTGGCGGTGGTTCGCACTCGTGACCAACCCTACCCAGTGGCCATGCATCCCCTCGCCGTGCGCCGCAGCTTGGGATTTGGGGTGATTTTTTATAGAGGTTTTCTTCCTCGCGGTCCGGGCAACCAAGCCAAGACCCTCGGTCCTGCCGCAGGCCACGAGACGTGACCGTAGCCGCAAGCAGGGCTCCGATTTACGACGCTGGCTCGCGAAGAGCCTGCTCGGCAGTAGTGTAAGTACATACCGAGCACGTCCCTCCCAGCAGCGGCGAGAGCTCACATCCACTGGCCCCTCTGCTGAACAGAGGGATCCGAGGAGAGCTCACATCGCCAACTGCCATGAGACCACACGAGGTCTCCAACCCCTGTTTGAGACTATGATTTATCAGTAGAATCTGTAACTGAAACTACTGATCCATCATAATCCCAAACGAGCTCAGGTCAGAACTGAGCTGATCCCCCCCAATGTCTTCTGCACGCGCTCCTCAATGTAATGTAGAGGGGCGCGCAGAGAAGACCCCCGACCGGACATCTGCAATCACTCGGCAAGAACCCGCGAAGGAAGTTACCAAGTGATTCCCAGGGTGCACCACGAGGAGGTTTCCGGCCACAGCACCCCAACCTAACCTAACCTAACCTAACCTAACCTAACCTAACCTAACCTAACCTAACCTAACCTAACCTAACCTAACCTAACCTAACCTAACCTAACCTAACCTTTTTTTTTTTTTTTTTTTTACCAGGGGAAATCTTTTATAGATACCACCGCACCTCGAGGGCAGGCGGGTGGTTATGTGGGAGTCCTGCCGATTGGACAGTATACCCACCAAAACCCCTGGGTGTTCCGCCACTGCGCTTGATGTCGGGGCTACGGGCACGCTTGCGCACTCCTCCGCGGCACCCGACAGCGCTGGCCCAACTCGGGCCCCACCACGGAGCTTCGGCTCCCGCCAGAATAACGATGTGCCGAACACCAGACACATCGTCATCCACCACCTGGGACCAACCAGCACTGGGCGTCAGACAGCACCCGTGTCCGACAGCCCTGGTCCCGATGCAACGGGTCAATTAAAGTGGCCCCGCGCCTGCCACTACGGCTGCAGAGGATAGGGAGAACGGCCGTCGCGATACCGACACTCCTCTTCCCCTGCAGCCCCACCGCCTCCGCCAACACGTTGGCGGCACCCGTTAGGGCCGCTGGCAGGACGGATAGACAGCGGCACACTCGCCGCCCGTCCATCCCGTCGCCGCCCCCGCCTCGATGGGCTCGGCCGCGGTATCGCGACGAGCGCGACACCGCAGTCCACCTCAGTCGACTAGCGACCTACTGGCCAGCCTCCGCACGGGCTTGTAGAGGCCCAAGACCCGGAGAGGCCGGCCCCACCTCGGGTTCCTCTTGGTTCACCAGGCTGGCGAGACCTGGCTACTAAGCCCCCCCGCCACGACAAGGCGGGAACCCACTCGGGGGGGAACCTAACCTAACCTTTTTTTTTTTTTTTTTTTTTTTTTTCCAGGGGAAATCTTTTATAGATACCACCACACCTCGTGGGCAGGCGGGTGGTTATGTGGGAGTCCTGCCGACTGGACAGTATACCCACCAAAACCCCTGGGTGTTCCACCACTGCGCCTGGTGTCGGGGCTACGGGCACGCTTGCGCACTCCTCCGCGGCACCCGACAGCGCTGGCCCAACTTGGGCCCCACCACGGAGCTTCGGCTCCCTCCAGAATGACGATGTGCCGAACACCAGACACATCGTCATCCACCACCTGGGACCAACCAGCACTGGGCGTCAGACAGCACCCGTATCCGACAGCCCTAGTCCCGATGCAACGGGTCAATTAAAGTGGCCCCGCGCCTGCCACTACGGCTGCAGAGGATAGGGAGAACGGCCGTCGCGATACCGACACTCCTCTTCCCCTGCAGCCTCACCGCCTCCGCCAACACGTTGGCGGCACCCGTTAGGGCCGCTGGCAGGACGGATAGGCAGCGGCCTTCTCGCCTCCCGTCCATCCCGTCGCCGCCCCCGCCTCGATGGGCTCGGCCGCGGCATCGCGACAAGCGCGACACCGCAGTCCACCTCAGTCGGCAAGCCGACCTACTGGCCAGCCTCCGCACGGGCTTGTCTGGGCCCAAGACCCTGAGAGGCCGGCCCCACCTCGGGTTCCTCTTCGTTCACCAGGCTGGGAAGACCTGGCTTCTAAGCCCCCCCGCCACGACAAGGCGGGAACCCACTCGGGGGGGAACCTAACCTAACCTTTTTTTTTTTTTTTTTTTTTGACCCAGGAAAATCCTTTATGGATACCACCAAACCTGGGGAGGCCGGTGGTTATGTGGGAGTCTCCACCGCTAGTCGGTAGCATACCCACTAAAAACCTGGGGTGTTTCCGCCACTGCGCTATGTGTCGGGGCTACGGGCACGCTTGCGCACTCCTCCGCGGCCCCAACGCGCTGTCCGCTCCCGGACCCTCCTCGGGGAGCTCAACCCCTAGGGAGCTCCACCCGGCATTGCTACGATGTGCTGAAACACAGAGCACATCGTGCAGTCTCGGGGAACTCTCAAACGGGTGGAGGGCTTCCCCAAGCCCAACCACCCAGAGTTCCCCTTATGGAGGCAGTCGGTCATGAGCTAACCGCCTGCCCCGAGGTCGCCTTCTGCGCATGGGTAGGCTCGCCATGTCGTCCTCCCTCATGCGCTCATCCGCCTCTTTGCGCCCGAGGACTTCTTCACAGAAGTCCCGAACCGCGCTCCAGGCGGTCTCGCTCCGCACCATCGCGCGAGCAATGGTCGGCAGCGAGAGGTCGACCCCCACAGTGGCCACAAGCTGGGCACGCTGGGTGTTCCACTCTGGACACACCTCCAGCGTGTGCTGCGCCGTGTCTTCGCGGTCGCCACACTGGTGGCACTCCGGTGTGGGCTCTCTCCCGGCGACTCTGTGCAAGTACTCGCCGAAGCATCCGTGCCCCGTCAGCACCTGCACGAGCCGAAAAGAGAGGACCCCATCCTCACGAGCCAACCAGTCCCGGAGGATTGGTCGGAATGCCTCAACGGTGCGGCGACCAGCAGACGGCTCTTCCAGCCTGCGGTCCCATCGCTCCAAGGACGCTTGTCGGCCACGTCTCCGCCAACGCCTTATCACCTCGGGGGGAGGAAACTCACCCCCGGACCGTGCATCGGCTAGTTGGCGGTACACGCCGGCCAACATCTCGGCGTCCAAGTCCCATGGAGCAGTCCTGGCCAGGACGCACGCCGCCTCATACGATACGGTGCGGTATGCCCGTATCACTCGGAGCGCCATAACTCGTTGCGGTCTCCGGAGGAGTGCAACGTTATGGGCGCTCAGAGCATCCGCCCAGATCGGGGCGCCGTACAACGCCATCGACCTGACCACCCCCGTATAGAGGCGGCGGCATGCGGCATTCGGCCCTCCGACGTTTGGGAGAAGACTTCCCAAGGCCGAAGCCGCTCCGACGAGCCGCGGAGCCAATCGCTTGAAGTGCTCGCGGAAATTCCATCGACTGTCGAGGACGAGACCGAGATATCTCATAGTCGTCCCGACAGCGATAGGAACACCCCCAACGATTAGCTCCGCTCCGGCTGGCGGCGCACGCCGAGGACCGTGGAAGCACACGGCCTCGGACTTCTCTAGGGCCACCTCTAGCCCTAGGCGCCGGATTCGGCTCACTATCTGAGCCGTGCCCGCCGTGGCCAGGATCGACGCATCCCGAAACGTCTCTCCGCGAGCCAACACCAGCGTGTCATCAGCGTAGCAGACTACGTCGATGCCACGCAGGCGGCCGCCTCGAAGCACCCAGTTGTACCCGAAGTTCCACGAGACTGGTCCCAGGACCGAGCCCTGTGGAACTCCAAGGCACATAGCCCACCGGCCCCATCCCTCGATCGTCGGATAGACTACGTCTCTATCCGAGAAGTAGTCGTCGAGGGTCCGGCATAGGTAGGCGGGTGCCTCGTGGCAGCGCAGTGCCATCTTTATGCAGCCCCAGGGGAGGGTGTTGAAGGCGTTGGCGATGTCGAGCGACACCGCAACGACGACCTCTCCCCGGGAAACGGCCGCTTCCGTAAAGGCCCTCACCCTCGATATGGCATCGATGGTGGACCTGCCCCTGCGGAAGCCGAACTGCGACTCAGCCAGGTTTGGCCCGACCTGCTCCAGGTGCTTGTTGAGACGGGCGGCGATGATACGCTCTAAGAGCTTCCCAGCCTCGTCCAACAGCACAATCGGGCGGTAGGCCCCCGGCGAGTCAGCAGGTCTACCCGCCTTGCGCAGCAATACAAGTTTTCCACTCTTGTACCGCCGCGGAAAGCGGCCCTGCCTCAAGCAGTCCGTGAGGAAGCTCCTGAACCGCGGCTCCAGGGCCTCCAACGCCAGCACCCAAGCCCGTCCGGGGATTCCGTCCGGGCCAGGAGCCGTGTTCTTGGCCCTGAGCTTCAGGATTGCCGCCGCGAGTTCCCTCTGGGAAACGGGCGGCACTTCCTCAGCCTCTGCATTCTCGACCCTCCCACGATTAGAGGGGAATGCCATCCTCGGGGTTACGTGGTCGCCCGCCTGTGGAAACAGGGTGGCAACCACGTTCTCCAACAAGTCCGGCCTCATGGTCTGCGTCAAAGGTGGCGCCCATGGGCGGATCTTGTTCCGGACCCACTTATATGGCCTTCCCCACGGATCGCGGTCTAAGGCGTCAAGCATGCTCTGCCTGGCACTGTCCTTGGCTCGCGCTATCTCGGCCTGCAGGGAGGTGACCTCCTGCCTGTACAAGGCGTACAGTTCCTCCTCCCGGTCCGGGTCCCAGTGCCGGCGTCGGCGCTGTCTGGCGTATTCACGCCGAGCGGCAACACACTCCTCGCGGAGGTGCGCCAACTCAGGCGTCCACCAAGACACGCTGCGACGCGCCGGCAGGGAACCCACTCGGGGCATGGAGGCGTCACACACCTGTGTCAACGCCTCGCAGAACCAATCCGCCTCAGCGTCTACCTCCACTGCATCCGACCTCGGGATCCACGCCTTCACTATAGCCGCCTCCAAGAGGACCTCGCTGTCCATGCGCTTGAGGGCCCATCGTGGTGACCGCTCCGTTCGGGGGCGGCTCGGACCTCCCGGGACTCCTGGGGGGGAGACGGTCATCCGGATATACCGGTGATCAGACAGCGTCTCCACTCCCTCCAGTACTTCCCAGTCCTGCACACGGCGCGCCAGGGTAGGGGTCGCGAACGCGAGGTCCACAATCGACCCGCCCTGTTGCCGCACACACGTGTGCACCGTCCCCGTGTTGAGCAGCAGCAGACCAAGGGCAGCTGCCCATTCCTCCAGTGGCTGGCCTCTCTCATTCGCAACAGACGATCCCCACAATGCTGACTTGGCGTTGAAGTCGCCAGCGATCAGCACGTGGTATGGACGACACTGTTGGACGAGAGATTCCAACTCGGAAAGCCAACCCTCGAACTCGGCGAGGCTCCTGTTGGGGGAGAAGTAAGTGCCTATATAGGCGACACCCCCCGCCACAACAGCTACACAGCCTCGCCCCTTCACTACCTTCTCGAGTGGAGGAAAGCCCGCTGCTGCTTGGGTGACGATCACCACTCGTCCCTCATTATCGCCCGACCAATTGTCCCTTGGTGGCACATAGTAGGGCTCCGACACGATTGATATGGGTATCAACCACTCCGCCATGCTCTGGACCAAGAGATCCTGAGCCCTGGCGGAGTGGCTGATATTGGCCTGAAGTAGAGTCAGGGCCATATCAATCGGCTTCCATGTGCGAAGCCTCTCCCTGTCTATGGGGTGGGGAAGGTTGCTGCTGGGACCTGGCCGCGGCAGCTACCCTCCTTCGTCTCTTGGTGGGCAAGGCACAACCCTTGCTCCCCACGCGGTGTCCGGGTGGCTTTCCAGCCGCAGCGCAAACTAAGCAATGCGGCGCACCCGTGCACGTGTTCGCCTTGTGGCCAGGCTGACCACACCGGTAGCACAGCTCGCTCCGGTCCACCTCTGAGGAGCACTGCTCCCGGACGTGCCCCACTTCGAGGCACCGGAAGCAGCGCATCGGCCGTGTGGTCAGCAGCTTCACCTGAGCTGACACCCACCCCACTTTCAGGCGGCCACCGCTGAGCACCTTCTTCGCTACCCCCACTGGGCAGCTAATGAAGGTGGCTCCTATGCCGGCCGGGTTGCGACGGATGTCACCGACCTTTATCAGGTCAACCCGGCACTCCCCAACGCTGGAGACGGCTGCCACTATTTCTTCTTTGGTGACCGAGTCATCCAAACCGCTCACGCGCAAGTCTGCGCACTTGGTCGGTCTAGAGACTCGGATCTCCTCAGAATTATAGATCTCCCTCAGCTTGTTTGCGAGGGAGTCCGCCTTCTCTCCAGTGGTGGTGCCGGGTATCTCCAGCATCCGACCACCATTTGCCGCCTTACGAAATTGGAGGGTCGTGATCCCAATCTGGGCAAGATCGACCCTCCTCTTCGCTTCGCCCAAAGCGCCGGCATAGGTGATGCCCTTCTTCAATGCCTCCGGCTGGATCGTGATGATCACAGCCGAGGATTTGGGCACTCGGAGCTTGGGCGCCTCCGTGGCGCGCTGAGTCGCGCGTGTAGGCGGCTGCTGTTGAGCACGCCTCTGCGGAGCAGCTGGGGCTGGGGCCGCCCTGGCGGTCACCTTCTTCTGCTGGGGGGCCTTCCTTGCCACTGTCACCCAGCTTTGACTCGACGTCGAGGGAGGCGGTTGCACCTCCACCGCGGGCACATCTGGCACCACAGGCGTGGCCTTACCCTTGCCCTTGCCCTTCCCCTTGCCCTTGCCTTTACGTTGGCTTTGGGCAGAGGGGGGAGCTAAGGCAGGGAAGTCTGCCATGCTCGAAGGACCTGGCACCTGCGGTGCGGCCGCGGACTTGAGGAACTCTTTCCTCCTGTTCGCGGGGGCAACCGCAGGGCCAACCGCAGGGCCGGCTTTCGCTGCCACCTTTTTATCGGCAGCAAGCGGTGGGCGGGTGCGCTTCTCCGGAAGAAGACGATCTTCCAGAGCCTCGAACCTCGCGCTCACCATTCCGCCGACTTGCCGCATTATCGCCTGCGACAAGTCTTCGGAGTCTGCTACCATCTGGACCGGCTGTCCAGAAGATACGGGGACAGGAGCCACACGTGTCTCCATCATCAACGTGCGGAGCTCCGCGATCTCCTTGCGAAGATCGGCAACCTCGGTCTGCAGGCGCTTGTTAGCGGCCTGCAGGTTTCGCGTCTCATCGGTGGAGGTCCTCTTGTGGAGGTCCTCCACGACCACCTGAATGGTGGACGCCGCTTCTTTTAGGGCCTTGGTATAAGTGCCCTTCAGTTTACCGGATTTTGTGGCCACGAGATTAATCATGGCCACACAATCTTGCACCTTCAAATTAAGATCGGAGGCCAGCTCCCCGCTCGTCTCCGAAGATAGAGACAGGAGGCATGGCGCCGATCCGGACGAGCGGAGCTTTTGGGACATCCGAGCCACTTCTTGCTCGACCCTCAGCTCCAACTCATCGCGCTCCGCGGCCACAAGTGCCGCCTTAGCCTTAGCGAGGCCTACGTACTCGCCCGTTGTTGGCGGGCGGCCTCGACCTCGCTTCATTACGGCAACAGCCTTGGCAGCCGGGGCGTCTGAGTCGCCCCCGGAGCTCGCCTGGCCATCACCGTCGTCATCCATCGCATTGCGCGTCCCACGCTTACGCTTGGACGCGCCCAGCCTCGATGATGACCGTGAGTCCACGGTCACCAAACTCGTAGCTGAGGAGTCAGACTCCTCAGCCGGACTCAAAAAGAGTCCACAACCCTCTTCATCATTGGTTTTTTTATAAGATTTATCCATGCTAATCCCACGAGTATGGGGGAAATAAGAAGTCTGCCCAGGCAGTGCCCCCTGTACCTAGGTAAGCCTAATACGCCAAGAGTGTCGGCCGGTACTCTGGCGGTGGTTCGCACTCGTGACCAACCATACCCAGTGGCCATGCATCCCCTCGCTGTGCGCCGCAGCTTGGGATTTGGGGTGATTTTTTATAGAGGTGTTCTTCCTCGCGGTCCGGGCAACCAAGCCAAGACCCTCGGTCCTGCCGCAAGCCACGAGACGTGACCGTAGCCGCAAGCAGGGCTCCGATGTACGACGCTGGCTCGCGAAGAGCCTGCTCGGCAGTAGTGTGAGTACATACCGAGCACGTCCCTCCCGGCAGCGGCGAGAGCTCACATCCACTGGCCCCTCTGCTGAACAGAGGGATCCGAGGAGAGCTCACATCGCCAACTGCCATGAGACCACACGAGGTCTCCAACCCCTGTTTGAGACTATGATTTATCAGTAGAATCTATAACTGAAACTACTGATCCATCACAGTCCCAAACGAGCTCAGGTCAGAACTGAGCTGATCCCCCCCAATGTCTTCTGCACGCGCTCCTCAATGTAATGTAGAGGGGCGCGCAGAGAAGACCCCCGACCGGACATCTGCAATCACCCGGCAAGAACCCGCGAAGGAAGTTACCAAGTGATTCCCAGGGTGCACCACGAGGAGGATTCCGGCCACAGCACCCCAACCTAACCTAACCTTTTTTTTTTTTTTTTTTTTTTTTTTTTTTTTTTTTTTTTTTTTTTTTTTTTTTTTACCAGGGGAAATCTTTTATAGATACCACCGCACCTCGAGGGCAGGCGGGTGGTTATGTGGGAGTCCTGCCGACTGGACAGTATACCCACCAAAACCCCTGGGTGTTCCGCCACTGCGCTTGGTGTCGGGGCTACGGGCACGCTTGCGCACTCCTCCGCGGCACCCGACAGCGCTGGCCCAACTCGGGCCCCACCACGGAGCTTCGGCTCCCGCCAGAATGTCGATGTGCCGAACACCAGACACATCGTCATCCACCACCTGGGACCAACCAGCACTGGGCGTCAGACAGCACCCGTGTCCGACAGCCCTGGCCCCGATGCAACGGGTCAATTAAAGTGGCCCCGCGCCTGCCACTACGGCTGCAGAGGATAGGGAGAACGGCCGTCGCGATACCGACACTCCTCTTCCCCTGCAGCCCCACCGCCTCCGCCAACACGTTGGCGGCACCCGTTAGGGCCGCTGGCAGGACGGATAGACAGCGGCACACTCGCCGCCCGTCCATCCCGTCGCCGCCCCCGCCTCGATGGGCTCGGCCGCGGTATCGCGACGAGCGCGACACCGCAGTCCACCTCAGTCGACTTGCGACCTACTGGCCAGCCTCCGCACGGGCTTGTCTGGGCCCAAGACCCGGAGAGGCCAGCCCCACCTCGGGTTCCTCTTCGTTCACCAGGCTGGCGAGACCTGGCTACTAAGCCCCCCCGCCACGACAAGGCGGGAACCCACTCGGGGGGGAACCTAACCTAACCTTTTTTTTTTTTTTTTTTTTTTTTTTTTTTTTTTTTTTTTTTTTTTTTTTTTTTAGCCAGGGGAAATCTTTTATAGATACCACCACACCTCGAGGGCAGGCGGGTGGTTATGTGGGAGTCCTGCCGACTGGACAGTATACCCACCAAAACCCCTGGGTGTTCCACCACTGCGCCTGTTGTCGGGGCTACGGGCACGCTTGCGCACTCCTCCGCGGCACCCGACAGCGCTGGCCCAACTTGGGCCCCACCACGGAGCTTCGGCTCCCGCCAGAATGACGATGTGCCGAACACCAGGCACATCGCCACCCACCACCTGGGACCAACCAGCACTGGGTGTCAGACAGCACCCGTGTCCGACAGCCCTGGTCCCGATGCAACAGGTCAATTAAAGTGGCCCCGCGCCTGCCACTACGGCTGCAGAGGATAGGGAGAACGGCCGTCGCGATACCGACACTCCTCTTCCCCTGCAGCCCCACCGCCTCCGCCAACACGTTGGCGGCACCCGTTAGGGCCGCTGGCAGGACGGATAGACAGCGGCACACTCGCCGCCCGTCCATCCCGTCGCCGCCCCCGCCTCGATGGGCTCGGCCGCGGTATCGCGACGAGCGCGACACCGCAGTCCACCTCAGTCGACTAGCGACCTACTGGCCAGCCTCCGCACGGGCTTGTCGAGGCCCAAGACCCGGAGAGGCCGGCCCCACCTCGGGTTCCTCTTGGTTCACCAGGCTGGCGAGACCTGGCTACTAAGCCCCCCCGCCACGACAAGGCGGGAACCCACTCGGGGGGGAACCTAACCTAACCTAACCTAACCTAACCTAACCGTCGTCGCAACCCACCGCTCGACCGGAGCGCGCACTTACAAGCGATACAAACCCGCTCCGCGCATCAAATATTTGTTTACATTTTTTCTTCCGCTCTGAAGTGTTAATTTCTCGAGCTGTTGTGTCAAACCAGTGAAGTGTTGTATATACAAGTGTTCGTCCTGAAACGCGCTATCGAACGGCACCGGTCCCGGGCTCGAGTGTTGAGCGGTTCTGGAGATATTCCCCTTGGAACCGCAGACAACCTCGCCTGGACCTCTTTGAAGCCGCCGCACGCTGAAACAAGATCGACGACCCCCCGGTCTGACACACCTCGGAGAAGCGCCTGGACGAGGAGCGTACCTGGGAATTTTGCCGGATTTTTTCCGGGACTTCACCAGTACTTTGGTGACTGGAAAGCCGCCAGCACGTGGCCACGTGCAACCTCTTCCCGGCAGTTCCTGGAAGATCTGACAGCTGGACCAGGAAGAAGACGTCGGCCGCAGCCGGGCGCAGTTTTTCCCGGAAGAAAAGGACGCTCCGTTCGGGAGCTACGGGAATATTAAGTTAAGGTATTTTTAAGTAGTATTTGGACAGCCCTAGATCAAAATTTTGAGTGACAACCCTTAGTTTTTAAATTTTCAAAAATCCTTGTCGTTCAAAAAGAACAAGTGTGCAAATTTTTAGAATTTTTTCATTGTTAGTTTTAAAGTAATAAACATAAATAGTAAAGTAGGTAAACCTACTAGATACTAAAAATTTCGAGTTTAGGAAGAAGGGCTATAGTCCCCCCGGGATACCCCGGAGGGCCACGAAATTTTGATAGCGGACTTAGCTGGTAGTGCTGCAATTTCTGGAATTATTGTGGATTTTTTGGAGCACCAGGAGGCCCAAAACCGGGATTTTTGTCGTGGTTTGCGGTTGGTAAACACCAACTCGTCGACTTCCCGGAAGTCCCTGTCGGTCCCGGGTGACCCAAAAAATCCAAAAATTATTGTCTCGGGTAGGACATTTTGTCGGCCACACAGCTGCATAAGCAGAACCCACGCGCCGCAATTCACTACAGAGTAGGAGGCCCCGCCGTAAAACTCAAATTAGCAAAAAGCGGCAAATAATTATTATTTTTGAAAATTTCCCCCCCCCATATCTCGGAAACGGTGCGTCGGAGGTCAATTTTGACTTCACTTTTGTACATATTTATATGTACAAGTTTTGATCGCGGTCCCAATTTCCCCCCCTCCACAGCCCTAACTTTTTTAATAGTTTTAGTATCACTCTCGGACATAGGCCCCCCTAGTTTCGGCTGAATATCTCGCAAACGGGACGAGGAATCAGAATTCTGTTTGTGGATTTGGGAGCAGGGTACATCTCCGCTTCCATTGGCATCTTTCATTTCCCCCCCCCCGCACCCCATCGAAATTGTCACTTTTCATACATAATAAATAAATTAAATTCTTTTCTCGATCGACTCGCCCTTGACCGCCTTCCTGACCTAGTTTTTGGAAATTTCCCCCCCCCCGTATCTCGGAAACGGTGCGTCGGAGGTCAATTCTAACCCCATTTTTGTACATACTTGTATGTACAAGTTTTGATCGCGGTCCCAATTTCCCCCCCTCCACACCCCTAAAAATTTTTTATCACTCCCGTACATAGGCCCCATAGTTAAACATAGTTTCGGCTGAATATCTCGCGAACGGGACGAGCAATCAAAATTCTGTTTGTGGATTTGAGAACAGGGTCCATCCCCGCTCCCATTGGTATCTCTCATTTCCCTCTCCCGCACCCCATTAAAGTTCTCTTCTCTCATACAAGATAAATAAATTAAATTCTTTTCTCGGTTGACACGCTCTTGACCGCATTCCTGACCTACTTTGATAACATTTTGATAACACAGGACTGGTCACCTGTAAAATAGCTGTAACTTTCGACCGGTGCGTCCTACGAAAGCGCGGTTTTTTGTGCTGAGTAGGGCAAAGAACGCACTATCTGGCCGGACCCCTCCCTCCCCTCTCCCCGCTTCCCCTCAAACTTTGAATCCCCATATCTCCGGAAAGGTGCGACGGAGAAAAATTTTGAAAACAGGGTTGGTATTCGACTCTGTTCCCCGAACCGACACCTACCCCCCCCCCTCCCCGCATCTTTCGAATTTCCCCTCTTTATTGGAAACGCACCTAACATACTTACAGACATACGTAGCATCTTGTGGCCCACTTTCACTCGCCCCCCCTGCCCTCTTCCCCCGCAGACGACCTACGCACTGACACTCCGTAGCCCGGTGAGCGCCTGCTGGCTGGCTGTAACGCGCGACCTGAAACAGAAGTATACAATATTAGTAAGTGCTGTTATTATTATTAATTTTCAAAATTGTTTTAAATCATTATTATAGTGTGCTATACTACTAAATCATCAATTCGGTGTCATTTCTTGTTTAAATTATTTGTGTGTTGACCGTGAACTGTGTCTTTTGACTGGTTCACTTAGATTAATAATTTTCTTGCTTATTTGTTATTTTATATTGTACTGTTGACGTGCGTGTGACTAAGTTTATTGACTAGTACACTTATTTGATAAGACGACTATATACTCCTACCTAGATTGACTATACACTGACCGATATCGTTCTTTTGACGTATCGACTTATACATACTTTTTTATACCTAGGTAGATTATTATACTGACCGATACTGTTCTATTGACATATCGACTTTAAGACCATTGACGTAGCTCCCCCCGACAATGCCTATCGCACATACCCCCGTGAAGAAGAGCTCTAATAAGAGCGGGCCGACATCTCCTATCAACGTGGAAAGGGTACGACCCTCTCCTGAACGCACGACGCAGGCTCCCAACGTGCGGAGGAGCATCGGAGAGTGGGAGAGCGGCTCGATTGAACCGAAGCCGTGCAGCTCGACGTCGCACGGGCACGCGCCGCGCAGATTGACACCGGAGCCAGCCGCGCCCGGCCCGGCCTTGGCCCCGGCCCCGGCTCCGGCCCCGGCTGCGGCCCCGGCTGCGGCCCCGGCTGCGGCCCCGGCTACGGCCCCGGCTGCGGCCCCGGCTGCGGCCCCGGCTCCGACTCGCCCGAAGAAAGCGGCGCCTCTTACAACTAAGCCGATGGCGCGAACATCTGTAGAGAGCGCGGGCGTGTCCCCGAAGCTGGCCAGCGCCCCTAAGCCCACCAACAGAGTCGCGGAATGTAGAAGCTGGCTCGTGAAGGCTAAGACGTTTTTGAGCGAATCCCGGAATTTAAAGGGCGAAATAAAACTAGGTATCGCGGAGGCGCTGGACAAAATGTACCAGCTGATTAAAGATGAGGCTGCAGCTTCATCTGAAAACAAAAAACAAAATATTAGTAACGAAATTATGGGAAAAAGGGTTATAAGCGGGCAGGATAATTTGGAAAGTGGGATTATGAAAGAGGAAAGACTGGAATTGCTAAAAATGATGAAAGAACAGGGAGAAAAACTAGATAAAAATAATTTGGAAATTGAGAAATTAAGGGAATCTATCGCGTTACACCACGTGACTGTGCAGCAGCAAGCCACTTACGCGACCATCGCGGCCGCCGCGCCCGCGAGATCGGCGCCTGAACGTAGCGCTCTGCACTCTATCGTCATCTCGTCTAAAGACGAAGCGCACACCGGAGACGAAGTGATGGGCGAGGTGCGTAAAGTGGTGAACGCGAAGGACGGGTGGGTTACGGTAGAGAGGGTCCGAAAGATCAGAAATAGGAAGGTGATCATAGGATGCAAGACGGAGGAGGAAAGGAAAAAGATAAAGGAGCGACTCAAGAGCGCAGGCGATCGCCTTGTTGTCGAGGAAATGAAGAACCACGACCCGATGGTGGTACTCAGGGATGTGCTCACGTACATCAGCGACGAGGACGTGTTGGTCGCGCTGAGACGCCAAAACGGGGACGTTTTTAAGGGCCTCGACAAGAAGGACGATCGAGTGGACGTCAAGTTCAAAAGACGTGCCAGAAACCCGCTCACGAACCACGTGGCATTGAAGGTGTCCCCGCAAATTTACAGCCGATTGATGGCCAAAGAGGCGGTCCACATTGACATGCAGAAGGTGAGGGTTGCAGATCAATCCCCCCTTGTGCAGTGCTCGATGTGCTTAGCCTATGGCCACGGTCGGAGGTTTTGTAAGGACACCATTCCGAAGTGCAGCCATTGCGGCGGCCCGCATATGCGAAGCAAATGCGCCGACTTTCTCGCATCTGCAGCGCCGACCTGCTGCAACTGCGCGGCCGCCAAGATGGAGAATGGCGAGCATAACGCTTTTAGCTCCGAGTGCCCGGTGCGTAGGAGGTGGGAGGCACTGGCGAGAGCTAAGGTAGCGTATTGCTAAGGTGGTTCCAGAGCGCTCCAGGGTAGGCAATCACCCCACCAGAAGTTACGCAGTAGCCCAGGCGAACCTCCAGAGGAAGGAGCTAGCTACCACGGAGCTCATGATTCACTCCAATAACCGAAAAATCGCGTTCGCCCTGATCCAGGAGCCGTATGTGGGTGGGGTTAGGAGGATGAAGGACTACCGTGGGGCGAGAGTCTTCCAGTGCGCAGCAGTAGGAGATGGGACTGTGAAGGCGGCAATCGTTGTCTTCGACCACGAGCTTGACGTCGTCCAGTGCCCGGAACTCACAACCAACAACATTGTTGTAGTGAGGATCCGAACCAGCGCCTGGGAAATCGCGGCGGTGTCCTTCTACTTCGAACCGGATCAGCCCATTGAGCCATACCTGGAACAGATGAAAGTGATTAGAGAGGAGCTGGGCTCAAGAAGACTGCTGATCGGAGGCGATAGCAACGCCAAGAGTACCTGGTGGGGTAGCACCATTGAAGACCACAGGGGCGTAGAGATGTCCGGGACCCTGGAAGAGTCTGGATTACATGTACTCAACAGAGGTGATACACCCACGTTCGACACCGTGAGAGGTAATAGAGTGTACACCAGCTTTGTCGATATAACAGCTTGCACGGAGGATCTACTTGAACTAGTAGACAACTGGAGGGTAGACCAGGAGATAACGAGCTCCGACCACAATACTATAACGTTTGATATTAAACTCCGCAAAAGTAGAGGCCTAAGAGTCCAGAGAACGACGAGGCTCTACAATACTAAACACGCAGATTGGGACACATTCAACGCATCACTATCAGAATCAAAAATGAACGAAAATATTACACTTGAGACTATTCAAAACATTCAGACCAAACAAAATTTAGAAAACACAACAATCAAATTTACCGATGCAATTACAAAAGCATGCCAAGATAGCATGCCGCTTAAAAAGAGTACAGAGATACTCAAGATCCCATGGTGGAATGACGAGCTCGAAAAGCTGTTTAAAGTTGCCACTACCTTCAGGCGTAAGATCAAGAACGCGGCTCCGTACCGCAGAGATATAGTGGCAGCTGAGTACATGAAGAAAAAAGAAGAGTATGAGTGCGAAGCCAAGAAAGCCCAAACAGAAAGTTGGAAGGAGTTCTGTAGAAGACAGGACAGGGAAGGAGTATGGGACGGTATTTACCGTGTTATCCGTCGGACCACCAGGAGACAAGAAGACTTGACCCTAACCAAAGAAGGTGCATTTCTAAACCCAAAAGAGTCGGCAAACTTACTAGCGGAGACATTCTACCCACAAGACCTGGAGGAAACTGACAATGAAGATCACCGCCGCGCCAGAGAGGCGGCAAGGCGGGTAAACGAATGGAAGCATGGTGAGTTGCATGATCCACCGTTTACACTGTTGGAGCTGAAGACCGCGGTGGGGAGTTTCAACCCAAAGAAGGCCCCAGGAGCGGATGGCTTCACTGCGGACATCTGCAGCAGAGCTATCTACCAGGATCTGGACGCATCCCTTGCCCTCTACAACAAGTGCCTAGAGATAGGCCACTTCCCGGACATCTGGAAGCAGGCAACCGTGGTAGTCCTGAGAAAACCGGGCAAGGATGATTACACGAACCCCAAGGCTTACAGACCTATTGGTCTATTGCCGGTCCTGGGGAAGATCCTGGAGAAGATGACAGTAGCACGGATTAAATGGCAGTTAGCACCGCGGATTAGTACTCGCCAGTTCGGGTTCATGCCCCAGAGGAGCACCGAGGACGCCCTCTATACGCTAATACACCGTATCAAGGGTAAGATTGAGCTGAAGAAGCTGGTAACCCTAGTGTCATTGGATATAGAGGGGGCCTTCGATAGCGCGTGGTGGCCGATCATTAGAATACGTCTGGCTGAGGAAGAGTGCCGGGTCAATACCAGGAGGCTACTGGATAGCTACATGGACTGCAGAAAAGTCAGTGTAAGATTTGCCGGGGAAGAATGCACCAGGAGCACCAACAAAGGATGTGTGCAAGGGTCAATAGGTGGTCCCATCCTGTGGGACCTTCTTCTGGACCCTCTGCTGCGGGAACTGGAGGGGATGGGGGTGTATGCGCAGGCCTTCGCTGACGACGTAGTGTTACTCTTTGACGGAGACTCTGGACTTGACGTCTCGATACAGGCCAACGCTGCGCTGGCTCATGTGCAGCAGTGGGGTATTCGGAACAAGCTGAAGTTTGCGCCGCACAAAACTAGCGCAATGGTCTTGACCAGGAAGCTTAAGTACGACACCCCACTGTTGACCATGGGACGAGTGAGCGTCGGTATGTCTCGGGAGATCAAGATCCTAGGACTGACTATTGACGACAAATTGACTTTTAACACGCACGTCGCGCTGCAGTGTAGAAAGGCGCTTGATATATACAAGCAGCTTGCCAAGGCCGCCAAAGTGGACTGGGGCTTGCATCCAGAGGTGATTAGGTCAATTTACGTAGCCACCATCGAACCTATCATCATGTACGCCGCGCCGGTGTGGGCATCCGCAGCAAAAAAGATCGGAGTGTGTAAGTTGCTCAATACGGTCCAGAGAGGATTCGCGCAGAAGCTCTGCAAATCGTATCGAACTGTCTCTCTACACTCGGCTCTGGTCTTGGCGGGGATACTGCCTCTCGACCTCAGGATACAGGAAGCAGCCGCACTGTACGAGGCGAAGAGAGGGTCGCCCCCTCCATACCTAGGAGACAGAGAGACCGAGCGTCCGGTAAGATTTGCAGATACTCCTCACCCAGCTGAGCATATGGACCTGGAATTCACCCGACTGGAAGACCAAAGCCTTGTAGACAGGTATAATGTGCAGCAGGTGCGAATATTCACCGACGGCAGCAAGATTGAGGGAAAGGTCGGAGCCGCTCTGTCCTTGTGGAACGGCGAGGCCGAGACAAAGAACCTCAAGCTCAGTCTGTCCGCGTACTGCACAGTCTACCAGGCGGAGCTCCTAGCCATATGTAAAGCCACGGGAATAATCCTCAGCAGGGAGGAGGTGAGTTATGGTCTATACAGCGATTCGAGAGCCGCACTGGAGACGATCGTTAACCATAGCTCCCCCCATCCACTGGCCGTCGAGACGCGGAGAAATCTGCGAATGGCCAAGACTCAGGGCAAGGAGGTATCTTTGTTCTGGGTTAAGGCTCACGCGGGTCTGCCGGGCAATGAACGCGCTGACGATCTGGCGAAGGAGGCTGCACTGACGCTGAAAAGGAAACCGGACTATGACCGGTGCCCAGTGTCGTATTTAAAGAAGACAATACGCGGATCATTCTTGATAGAATGGGAGGAAAGGTACAAGTCTGGGAACACCGCGTCTATTACCAAATTGTTTTTACCGAGCGTAGCGAGAGCGTACAGGGTTCGTTCGTGTGGCCAAGCCGGCGGGTATGCCTCACCCAGATCCTCACGGGGCATGGTGGGTTCTCCCAATACTTGAACCGATTCAAGTGCAAGGAGAATCCATCATGCATCTGTGACAATAATACTGTTGAAGATGTCCCCCATATCCTACTCCACTGCCCTATCCATGAAAGCCTGAGATACAGTTTTGAGCAAGAGTTAGGAGTAAATTAGAGAAGGAGACTCTAAGCGATCTCCTTACCAGTAAGTCTAGTAGCCTAGAGTTTATTGACTATTGCACAAAAATCTGCAAAATTGTAAACAAGCGAAACGCAACCAGATAAATAACCTTGCTAGCGTATATATTGTTATATATATATCAATAGCAAACTAAGAATAATAGATAAAAATATTAAGTAATAGTGTAAATGTTTTATATATAAGAGCGAAAGGATGACGCTCGTGGGTACGCACGCATACGACCGTCCGGCCGTGTCTGTACTTTCATGAGTATGTGAGAGTACAGGCATGGTGCGCGCGTGTGGGTGCGATGCACGAATGCGTGACTGGTGGGAGATGTGTACACAGGAAGGGAAACGAAATGTAAATGTCAAAGATATATAAATAATGAATAGGTGTAATTTGAAATAGATTATAGATTAAATCCTTCTAGTGTAGCAAACATAATTATAAGTGAGTAAATTCCAAATTAGTAAAATAGACAGTATATTAAATAGATAAATGTACGTATAAAACAGATAATACTATGTAGAATAAATAGATTATAAAAGATAGTAAATATAAGATTCGTTGTGAGAGAGTAAGAGGTAAACTGTAATATGTATAAGGATAGAATAAGTTGTAGTCATTTCCAAATTTCCAAATTTGTGATAGGTAGAAATAGGAAGGTTTAGTATACCGTAGAAAGATGTGTGAAGATAATTGTATTGTATACATATACATAAGAAATGTAGGAATGTACAGATAAAACTGGTAGAGTAAGATAAACAGTAAAACTGATAAATAGATATAATATTTAAGATGGAATTATGTAATATTAAAAAGTAGAAAGACATATACCCGATACACATTAAGATAGATTAAGCTATAAATTTAATCGGTAAGCAAAAATGTACTAGATTAAGAAATAAATAAAGTACTACAATCCTGGGACACATAACCGGGGGGGAAAGGAGCTTTAAAAAAAAAAAAAAAAAAAAAAAAAAAAAAAACCTAACCTAACCTAACCTAACCTAACCTAACCTAACCTAACCTAACCTAACCTAACCTAACCTAACCTAACCTAACCTAACCTAACCTAACCTAACCTAACCTAACCTAACCTAACCTAACCTAACCTAACCTAACCTAACCTAACCTAACCTAACCTAACCTAACCTAACCTAACCTAACCTTCCTTCCTTCCTTCCTTCCTTCCTTCCTTCCTTCCTTCCTTCCTTCCTTCCTTCCTTCCTTCCTTCCTTCCTTCCTTCCTTCCTTCCTTCCTTCCTTCCTTCCTTCCTTCCTTCCTTCCTTCCTTCCTTCCTTCCGTAGCCTTGTATAGCCTTTTATCATGCGCAAAAGTACTTAATAGCCGTCTCCACCATGTGGTTGACGAAGGACTGTGGCCCATTGCCCCATGCATGTTATTAAGAATGATTCTCCTTTGTTCCGCCGGACTTGCTGGCTAATGGCCATGTCTATGAAGAGGAGCTCCTTAGTACCACGGGACCCAACCCTACATCCATTCTGAGCGTAGGCCAAAGCGTTTTGCGCAACGACGTGCGCGTTAATTTTGATGGTCAGAATGGGCGTAAGGAGCTTGTAGCTTGTAGGTAGGCAAGCACGTTATGTAACTATATATAATACTAAATAGACGGACATCGAAGTCTTTGTAATATTTATAGTATTAGTAAAGAAAAAGAAAGAGAAAGGTTGATTCCTCACTCACAGCCTATACTCGTCTTTACTGTTCTCATGACAATATGGTGCCAGAAGAGTTTTCTCGTCTTGGCTCATTTATCACCGTGCGGAATAGTACCAGATGTCTTATAAACTACTGATGCTTAACAAAACGGTAATATTAACAAAGAATAGTATTTTACGCAGTCTTGATCGCAAACATACGCTGTCAGTATCATTTTTAGGGTTCCGTTTTTCCCTTTGGGTACGGTACGGTTTCTCCCACGCGCCGTCCTCGCCCACTTGATCTTGAATCTGGTGCAGTGAAGGTAGCACGGACTATCAGCAGCATCGAGCGCCGCCGTGCGACGTCTCCCCGCTGAATCTTGATCGTGAAGTGGTCCAAACTGCCACGTCGCGCCGCACCGTTGTATTGGCACACGACTGGGCGGTGTCATGGTCGATCGTTAAAAACACCAAAGCGGTGGTCTCACCACTCCGTACATCACCGGGTGTCGAACTATCACAGCGAAAATTCCCATAATTATATTATTAGTGTCCCCGCATCGGACTATGAGACGTCAATGGTTCAAGAGACAGCCTCCTAACACTATCATTATTTCGTAAATCATTTATAGAGGAAAGTTTAGTTAAATCTAAAAATAAAGCTTAGATTAATTCAACCTCAATGTAGAATTTCGTAAGATGCGCATTATTATAATAGAATGACGGCTATCGAGCTTTAAAAACATCGAGGAGTGCCCCGTGTCTGAACAGCGAGTTGCGGGCGAACGTTTGCAAAAATCTACACTTGTAGATTGTACATAGCGTAGCAGCCGCGCCGCACCGCGTCACATGCGTTCCATTCAGACACGAGCCGCGAGTTCGTTTCCGCAGTGTTGCAACATACGCGCATATTACGCGGTAAGCTGATTAATTAATTATGTACTTTTGAAGTGATTATACAACTAAAGATTCTCTGAATGTTTCAAATATAATAGCGTTTTTTGTACGGAAGCCCCACTTAAATATTGTTTTTTTTTAAAATTATTTATTTTTAAAGTAATTATTAAAATTAAATAATCTTCGAATATTTGAAGCTTTTACGTGTTACTGTTGTTAATATTGAACGAAAAACGGTGAAAAATTCAGGTTTGTTGTATGGGAATTATGTATGTACTATGTCATTTGGGTATGCCCCCCTTGAATATTTATTAATTATGATTTTAGGATTATTTGTTATAGCGGCAACAAAAACATTCTTCATGACTATCATGACATTCTTTGGCATACTTTCCGACTTGGTCTTCACTTCTCATGCCCCATATAACATCTTTATTCTCATTTTTAGGGTTCCGTACCTCAAAAGGAAAAAACGGAACCCTTATAGGATCACTTTGTTGTCCGTCTGTCCGTCTGTCAAGACCCTTTTTCTCAGGAACGCGTGGAGGTATGAAGCTGAAATTTATATCAATTACTCAGGCCTACTGTCCCTTGAAGCTGTGAAAAAATCAAACTTCTAAGCCAACGCAATCAAAAGATACAGCCGTTTATGCCGCAAATTTTCGACACTTGCAAGGGAATCAAAACCTACAGGGTGCTTCCCGTGAACTCAGAATCTTGAAATTTGGTACGAAGCAACGTCTTATAGCACAGATAAAGGAAAAATTACGAAAACCATAAATTTTTAGTTACATCACATAATATATATTTTTTTAATAATTTTAACCTTACTACTCATTTCCTCATAAACGCATAGAGGTATTAAATTGAAATTCATACCAAATACTCAGGTCTATAATACCTTTAAGCTGTAACAAAATCAAACTTCTATGTCAACGCAATCAAAAGAAACAGCAATTTAAGCTGCATATTTTGAAACTCGCAAGTACTCGCAAGGGAATCAAAACCTAAAGGGTACTTCCAGTCGACCTAGAATCTTGAAATTTGGCATGAAGCAACGTTTTATAGCACACATAAAGGAAAAATTCCGAAAACCTTAAATTTTTAGTTACATTACAAAATATATATTTTTTAATAAATATAAACTTATTACTTTTTTTGTCGTAATGAACGAACTTTGTAAACCTTGCAGGTTTGTACGGAACCCTCGGTGCGCGAGTCCGACTCGCACTTGGCCGGTTTTTTTATTTTATTCGAGGTTTTGGGGATGAGTACGTTCATGTTACACTCCACTACAAGGGGAAAGTGGTCTGACCAAAGAGTGTCATAACTGACATACACGTGTGTAACAGACTGTTTCGCCGAATGATTTGCCACACAGTGATCCAGCCAGCTGGTAGTCCAGTAAACCTCACTAATAAACGTAAAAATACTAGAATCCCGGCCGAGCACCTCCACATCCACACATGACCACTGCTACTCACGACACATGCATGCTATGAACCAAATCGGTCAAGACCGAGGCTACGAAGTAGGAATAATATAGGTAAATAGGAATAATATAGGCTTACGAAGATTTAGTTACGGAGGTTTGTCGCGAAACTGTCTACTGCTCAGAGAACTACTAGTTATGATCCTACTTCCTACTAATATTATAAGGGCAAAAGTTTGTGAGTATGCATAGATGTTTGTTACTCTTTCACGTTAAAACGGCTTAACCGATTTGGATAAAATTCGGTACGAAGGTAGCTTATTAGACCTTGGATTAACACGTAGGCTACTTTTTATCTCGGGCTAACGCGGGTAACACCGCGGGGTGCAGCTAGTTTAATAATTTTTGAAGAAACCACTGAAGTTGCAAAAGCACTGGACAGTTTGCTTGACTCTTGTTTAGAAATATATTTGAATCTTGACGCATGGTTCGGATTTCGGCCTGGACTATCAAATGATTACCTTCCAAACGGTACGCATCCCTTTGTGCGTCAGTCCGACTCGCACTCGATTATTTCAAGTTTGGCGACCTTTAACTCAGAAATAACATCTACGTCAAACAAAAAAGTTTACTGTAACCTTACATTCATTTTAAGCTCACCCCCACTTTCCATATCCATCCATCAGCCATAGGACGTCCACTGCTGGACATAGGCCTCCCCTATGAATCTCCAATAAGACCGGTTGGTAGCGACTTGCCTCCAGCGTGATCCTGCGGTCTTAATGAGGTCATCCGTCCACCTTGTGGGTGGACGTCCTACGCTGCGCTTGCCAGTACGTGGTCTCCACTCGAGAACTTTTCGACCCCATCGGTCATCAGTCCTCCGCGCTATGTGCCCTGCCCACTGCCATTTCAACTTGCCAATCCGCTGGGCTTTGTCGGTAACTTTGGTTCTTCTGCGAATCTCCTCATTCCTGATTCGATCTCGCAGAGAGACTCCGAGCATAGCCCTCTCCATAGCCCGTTGGGCTACTTGGAGCTTATTAATAAGGCCCATAGTAAGAGACCACGTTTCAGTGCCATAAGTCATCACTGGCAACACACACTGATCGAACACTTTCGACTTGAGGCACTGAGGTATGTCGGACGAGAAGACGCTACGCAATTTTCCGAACGCTGCCCAGCCGAGTTGGATTCGGCGATTGGCCTCTTTCTTGAAGTCGGACCTACCTAACTGGACTACTTGTCCTAGGTAGACGTACGAGTCAACGACTTCAAGAACCGAGTTCCCAACAGAGATCGGGGTGGGTACAACATGGGAATTACACATGACTTTCGTCTTGTCCATGTTCATCTTAAGACCCACCTGTTGAGAAACCCGATTGAGGCTTTCGAGCATCGTACTGAGCTCTTCCATCGATTTTGCCATGACTACTATATCGTCGGCAAACCGAAGGTAATAAAAATAATAAAATGATAATAAAATTCTTTATTTGGCACAAAAACTTAGTTCTAAACAAAGGAACGATACTACCTGCAGTAATCAGAAAGACTGTGTCGCGGGCAGCATCGCCCACCTCCGGCAAAAGAATTTAGACAACATTATGAATTTGGATAACAGAAAAATTATCAAAAAAACCGGCCAAGTGCGAGTCGGACTCGCGCACCGAGGGTTCCGTACAAACCTGCAAGGTTTACAAAGTTCGTTCATTACGACAAAAAAAGTAATAAGTTTATATTTATTAAAAAATATATATTTTGTAATGTAACTAAAAATTTAAGGTTTTCGGAATTTTTCCTTTATGTGTGCTATAAAACGTTGCTTCATGCCAAATTTCAAGATTCTAGGTCGACTGGAAGTACCCTTTAGGTTTTGATTCCCTTGCGAGTACTTGCGAGTTTCAAAATATGCAGCTTAAATTGCTGTTTCTTTTGATTGCGTTGACATAGAAGTTTGATTTTGTTACAGCTTAAAGGTATTATAGACCTGAGTATTTGGTATGAATTTCAATTTAATACCTCTCCGCGTTTCTGAGGAAATGGGTAGTAAGGTTAAAATTATTAAAAAAAAATATGTTATGTGATGTAACTAAAAATTTATGGTTTTCGTAATTTTTCCTTTATCTATGCTATAAGACGTTGCTTCGTACCAAATTTCAAGATTCTGAGTTCACGGGAAGCACCCTGTAGGTTTTGATTCCTTTGCAAGTGTCGAAAATTTGCGGCATAAACGGCTGTATCTTTTGATTGCGTTGGCTTAGAAGTTTGATTTTTTCACAGCTTCAAGGGACAGTAGACCTGAGTAATTGATATAAATTTCAGCTTCATACCTCCACGCGTTCCTGAGAAAAAGGGTCTTGACAGACGGACAGACGGACAACAAAGTGATCCTATAAGGGTTCCGTTTTTTCCTTTTGAGGTACGGAACCCTAAAAATACAATATTTTAATCAAAATTACATAAATTTGACAACAATAGCCGTTTTAATTGTGTGTACGTGGTTGTGTGTGTGTGTGTGTGTGTGTCTGTGTGAGTGAGTGTGTGTGTTTTGTGAGTGTAAGCGTGTGTGTGATGATTGCATTCATGTTATAACTGTAATTAAGTCCTCGGTATCTTGGTAAGATAGTGATAACAGCCATTCAACACATTTTATTTTACATTTATAGGAGGAAAGTGGGTAAATACTGAGTTTTTTATTTAATCTATTATACAGCAATGAGCTGATAACTTGATAATGACGACTTGCTATAGCAGTGCGGCACTTTTCCGAGCCACAAACTTTATCTGATCTGCGTTTATTAGTTGAGAAGTCAGGATCATAATACAATTGTGAATGTTTTCGAAGAATAGTTTGTTATACAAAAAGTTGTCTTACTGTTAGAACTTTGCATAAGGAGTACAAGTCAGAAGTGGGGAAGCGGATAGGTTTCTTGGCAAGGACCTTAAGTACAGCTCTCTGTGCTCTTTCTAGTCTTAACATGTAAGTTTTAGGTGATCCACCCCAGGAGGTGATGCAATATGATAAGACTGATTGGGCTAAAGCATAATAGACACACTTGAGGTATCGTAAATCTACCACAGGTCTTAGACTTTTAAAAACGTAGATTAGTTTACGGACCCGGGACACCATGGAATCTATATGTAATTTCCAGGACATTGTATAGTCTAGAACGACTCCCAAATACTTTATGGATGTCGTTTGGGTTAAAGTGTAGCAGTCACAACTAATTGAGTTCCTAGGGCAAGTGTGAGCACAGATAGCAAACGTAGTCGTTGGTTGGTTAGATATATTGGAAGCAAAAGCTATGACCTTAGTTTTAGCTAGATTGAGTGTAAGTAAATTCAGCTTTAACCAAGTCATAACAGCACGGAGTGCATTTTCACAGTGTTCGCGGACTTCCTGCCAGTTCTTGCCATTGATTAGCAACACTGTATCATCAGCGTAGGTTATTATTTTACAGTTAGGTAAAGTCATATTACAAAGGTCATTAATGTAAAGGAGGAACAATATTGGACCAATGACGCTCCCCTGTGGGACACCGAAGCTAAGGGATTCTTCTTCACTATAATGGCCATCAGGTGAGTGAGGTATTCGCCATTGACCTTGATGCCGAATCCTTTCCATTCCAGGAGCTTGAAGGCGTTTTCCAAAGTAGCCGCAAACAGTTTCGGAGAGATTACGTCTCCCTGTCTTACGCCTCTTTTTAAAGGGATCGCCTTGGAGCTCTCTTCCTGTACTCGGACTGACATAGTGGCGTTATTATACAAGCACTTCAACACTTCGATGTACTGTATTGTCAACACGGCATCGTTAGAGAGACTCGAGCACAGCCCAAGTCTTGACCGAATCAAAGGCTTTCTCATAGTCCACAAACGCTAAGCAAAGTGGCAATTTATACTCTTCGGTCTTCTGTTTAACCTGCCGCAGCGTATGAATGTGGTCCATGGTGCTAAAGCCTTTCGGAAACCGGCTTGTTCGGAAGGCTGGAAGTCATCAAGCCTGCCCTCGAGACGGTTCGTAATGACCCTTGAAAACAGCTTGTAAACATGGCTCAGAAGCGAGATGGGTCTGTAGTTCTTCAATAAGGTGTTGTCACCTTTCTTGAAAAACAACACCACCACGCTTCTGTTCCATGCTTCTGGCGTGATGCCCTCGAGGACGACGGTGTTGAAAAGCTTCTGGAGGACTTTTAGTACCGGTGTTCCACCCGCTCTCAGAAGCTCTGATGTGATACCGTCATCACCCGGCGCCTTGTTGTTCTTGAGCTGATTTAGGGCCATTCTAATCTCGTACAGGCTGATGTCCGGGATATCTTCGGTGAAGTGTCGGGTCAGCTTGGCTCTTGGGTCTTTGGCCGCGCTGTTGACCGGCTGAGCGACCGAAGCGTTTAGCTGTCCATAGAACCTTTCGATCTCCTCCAATACCTCTGCCTTGGTCGACGCTACACTGCCATCATCTCTCTTCAGCTTTGTCAGCTGGCTTTGCCCAATAGACAAATTCCTCGCAAACACTTTGGAGCCTTTGTTCTGCTCTATTGTCTCTTTAATATGTTTAGTATTAAAGAGACGAATGTCGCGCCTCACGGATTTCGAAATTTGTCTATTGATCTGCCTATATGACTTTACATTATCGGAAGACTGCAGTCTCTGTAAGCATCGTTCGGCCATGAGATTTAGAGTTTGATCGGAAAATTTTTGAGGTCTATTTGTATGACGGGGTCTAAAGAATTTAGCACCCACCGTCTGGACAGTTTCTACGAGCCCGTTGTTGATCTCGTCCACCGACTCAAAGTTCTCCAGGCAAGTAAAGCGATTTGAGAGCTCGAGCTGAAAGCTCTCGGGGTTTTGGATATCGGAAGGTGCAGGTCGGAGCCAGGACTTCATCAAGCGTAACCTTTCGAGTTTAACGTTTATATCTAATGTGCCTCTTACGATTCTGTGATCACTACCGGTTTTCACCCTGTGTATCACGGAGACATCATTGAATATCCGTTTCTCGTCGGTCATGATGAAATCTATCTCATTTTTCGTGGAACCATCGGGGCTCATCCAGGTCCACTTCCTGTGAGGCGGCTTCTGAAAGAAAGAGTTCATCTTTCTCCAGAAAATCAGCCAGCCTCTGGCCCCTGGGGTTCCGTTGTCCATATCCAAATTTCCCCACTCTCAGCTCATCATCGCTTCTTCTGCCCAACTTTGCGTTGAAGTCCCCCATAACAACAGTGAAGTGGGTCTTAGACATCCGTATGGCTCGACTTACGTCCTCATACATAGTCTCCACCTCATCATCTGGGTGTGACGAGGTCGGTGCGTATACCTGAATGACCTTCAGCGAATACCTCTCAGATATTCTGAGTATTAGGTACACAACCCTGCTCGACACGCTTTCGATGGTAATAATGTTGTTAGTGAGGGACTTGTGAACGAGAAAACCGACACCACCTTGGGACCGCTGGTCACCTTCCCGGTAGTAAAGCAGGTTGCCGGACTTTAGGGTTATCGTGTCCTCCCCCTCTCTACGGACTTCAGACAACCCCACAATATCCCAGCGCAACCTACTTAACTCTTCTTCCAGCTCAGCAAACTTCTCGTCAGTCCTTAAAGTGCGCACGTTGTGTGTTACCAGGGCCAGTCGTCGTTTGAATACTTTGGAGTGACAGCCGTGCATCTTCCAGTGATTCTTGGCACCCCCTGCTCCGCCGTTACCGGGGCCGCTGTCGTAGCTCGGACTAGTGGAGCTGTTGGGACTGGGGGCCTGGTCTTATTTGTACTTATCATAGGGGGTATTTGCCCAATAATCGCCTCGCTGGGCAAGCGTGGTGGCGATCGCAGAGACGTAGTTTCGCAACAGGACGTTCCATATGTATGAAAGCTATCCCTTAATTACACAGTACTGAATTTTTTGAGTAAGTACCCATTTGAAATTGAGATCCATACTAAAACTATCATTCGTAATGTACAAGTAATGTACAAAACAAAAAAATATTGTTAACCGCCGAACTCGCCGAGCGAGCTATATCGTCATTCCAAGACATCGAACAAATTACGGCAAGACAATGCTCACAACTGAAGGTGCCAGACTTTATAACTCACTACCCTCACAAATAAAAAATGTTAACTCACTTCATGCCTTTAAAAAAACCTTAGCCGAATACATCACAGAAGATGTATCGTTACTGTTATAACTAAAAGAAAAGAAGTGTGAAGTGAGTCTGTATTATGTTGTAATATGTTCAATTAGTTAATTTATTTTGATAATAATAGGTGCGACTAAAATTGTAAAATATTTTGTAATTATGTTATCATGTAAGTGACAAACTGTTTGTCTTTATGATAATAAATATCTTTAAACCTAAACCTACAAGTAGTTAATTGGTTCATACCGAAATGTGGGAGATATGAGGCTTTGTTACGTAGGGACGGACAGACGGATGGATACAACGAAATTATACGCGTTCCTTGTTTTATTACGGAACCCTAAGAACCTAACACGATGTTTGTCCATGTACCAAGATAAGAATATTATGGCCTCGACCTCGCCGCTATTCCGGATTCCGGGAGATATAAATCTGAACTGTGTGGGTGTCAAAACATACACATCATAAGTTTATGTTTACGTTATACGTTTTGGAACAGTAGACCTCGCTCGTATTAAATAGGTACATGTACTTATAGCATATTCGAAAGTATAGTTTTTATCATCATCATAATCATCGTCACCATCTACGGAAGCCTGTCATACGCGTGTCTCGACACGCACTTGACAACTTATGGTCACATGTACCATTTCTGAGATGTAGGTCGCCAAAGTTGAAATAAAATAATCGGCCAATTGCGAGTCGGACTCGCGCACGAAGGGTCTACACCTTAGTCAATATATGCGGCTTGGCTGTTTCGCTAACTGCGCATGGGCGTAAAGTGAAGATTAATTCATTAATTCTGTTATACAAACAGTTTTTGTTGTAACGAAACGGCCAAGTCACATATATTGACTAAGCTGTAGAGTTTGCGAAGTGAGGGCTTGTAGAGTAAGGCGTGTAGAGTTAGAAGCTTGGCTTTACGTGAGATCTGACAACTTTTTGATAGTGGGAACTGTGACTTGGTTTCATTTCACATGAAAATGTTTTTGTTGGATATTAATAACGGCAACTTCCACAGGACAACGGAAATTTTCACAGAATAATTCATAATTCATTTATTCTGCTTCCATAAAGTACATGATGTTAAAAATATAAAGAGTACAAAGTAGCATATGGACCCCGTCGGGCGCAGCAAAAACAGAACAGAACAGAGGAAGGCACCATAAATAGCTCATATTAATAAATATTTCATGAAACAAAAACACGATATGGTAAGTAAATAAATGTCCACTAAAAGTTACAAATTAAAACGTCAACGAAAACATAATAGTTTATTATAATGTCAAAAAATAAATGTCAAAAATACTATAAATAATGTCAATGTTTTTCATTTAAAAATTCGTCCACTGTACAATAAGCTTTAGTTATTAGAAATTGTTTTAAATTATTTAAAAATATTGTGTCCTTATTTTCGGATTTTAATTCATTAGGCAATTTGTTAAATATATTTATCGACATTGATAGCGTTCCAGAAGAGTGTATGTGAAGTCGTGACTTGGGTAGCATTCATCTATTACCGTGACGAAGTGAACGATTTGCGGGTAAATCTCTTCTTCTTACATATAGATGCACGTTATTGCGGACAAATTCACAAATTTCGATTAAATTCAAGGAAGTTAATGTCATGATTTTGTATTTTTGGAAATAAGGCCTACAACTATCAGTCTGCTCAATGTTTGCAAGGATGCGAATGAGTTTCTTCTGAGCAGTGAACAGTTCACTCGCAGCGGAGCTGTTGCCCCACAGAATAATCCCATAACTCAACCTCGAATGGCAGTTGGCATAGTAAATTAGCATATATAAAGTCGTTTAATGTCTTCAAAAACACATAATTAAAATAAAATATACTAATGGGAGCTTCCATACGGTACGAAACCCTTCGTGCGCGAGTCCGACTCGCACTTGACCGATTGTTCAATTACTTTTTAACCGTCGTGGGTTTAATTACAATATCGATTTTTAAACAAGCTTTTATTTAACTTGCAATGTATAAAAGTGAGATTGTTTTTTCGGGTGGAATCTTGCAACGCAATTTTGAAGCGGATAGCATCAACCCGTTGAGCTGAAATTTTGTACACGTTTTGTTTGCCAATACATGGTCAGCTATGTGAGGTCATTCTAAATCTAACATGGCAGGAAACCACAATATGGTAGATGACTAAAAATATTAGTTCGTCAGTTTTTTAGACTTCAAAAAATATTCTACACATATTTTTTTAATTTTGAAAATCGAACAAAAATGGTGTAGTTAGCCCGTTCATATCAGAGTAACGTCAATGACCCCGACTCCTGAACTTTGAGTCGCTTTATCTTTATCGTTTCTCTTTTAATTGACAAAACAAATGATATTGAATTTTGTATTTTTTGTTTCCACCTTTCAGTAATCTATCGGACCAATTATTTATAATGATATTTATTTTTCTCAGCTATCATGCCTATTTTAATATTTTTTTATCGATACGGGTACTTCCTATAATATTACTATTTATTCGATAAGATTATTTTGTTAGGTATGAAGTTCGACTGTAATATAAATAACATGACTGTATTGTGTAACCATCTACGTAGGTAGATGGTTACACAATACAGTTATTACGTTATCTTTCTACCACTTACCTATTATTTGATATCCTAACAAAAGACAGGGGACATCTGGCCCTAAGAATACCTGGGCCTGGTCGCCACAAGACGTCTACCCACCAGGTGAACGGGTGACTTCATGAACACTACAGGATCAAGCTGGATGCAAGCATCTTGCAACCGATTTTATTACAAATTTTAATATCTTAATAAAACCGCTAATTAATTAAAGACTGATTTATTTCGATAATTTTATAAGCACACGAGTTAACCTACAATTCTTAGTTCGAACGAGTGAGAGAGAAGGAAGAGGGCGGAAGCGAGACGTATCTATTATCTGTTCGGATATTATCTCGGGATACCACACTCTCCCGCACTTCTCTAAGCTGAAGGCATAAGAGACCAATCTATGTATCATATAGTAGGAACTTATATTAATAAGGCTTAACAAACAAGTAGGTACTACATAGGTTCCTTATTTATCTTTTACGATATTATTATAATTATACTAACTAATATTACAAATAACAACAGTCTATAACTAGGTATACAATAGTCTAACAAACCAACCAACTTAAAAGTATTACTGTATTCTACTCTTACAAATTACTCTCCTAAGGTATTACTACATGCTATTATCTGATCGACATGGCGTTTCCATATCATACCACTTACGTCTATGTTATAAGTGAGACCAGGAACAGATTCAGCAACTATTATACCTTCTATCCATGGTTTCTGACCCTTTCGGTAGTCTTTAACCATTACCTTTTGTCCAATTTCAAATTCAATGTTTCTATTCCCATATTGTCTAGATAGTACCTTTCCTTGGACAGTGTCTTGTATTGGTGGAGGTCGTAGCAGACTGAATCTGTTCCTCAGTTCCCTCCCCAGCATTAATCGTGCTGGCGATACTCCAGTTGTTCTCTGAGGAGAACTTCTGTAATCAATTAAAAACAAGTTGACAGCTGATGTTAAATTACAGCCACTTTCTTTAATTTTTGTAATTGCACCTTTGAAGGTTTCTACAAACCTTTCTGCGGCCCCATTTGTTGCCGGGTGAAATGGTGGCGAAAATGTGTGCTTTACATTTGTTTCTTTACAAAATTGTCGAAATTCTAAGCTGGTAAAAGTTGTTTGATTGTCTGTCACCAAGTGGACTGGATAGCCAAATCTTGCATATACACTTTTAAATACTTCTATAGTTTTTGTGGAAGTCATATTTGCCATTTCAAACACTTCAGGCCATTTGGTAAAGCTATCAACAATGACTAAGAATATTTTATTATAAAATGGTCCGAGGAAATCTGCATGTAACCGGTACCAAGCTGTGTGGGGGACAGGCCATGGCTTTTGCAATTTTTCAGGATTTTTGTGGTTACTCAAACAAATTATACAATTTTTTGTAATTTGTTCAATTTCTGAATCTAGCTTTGGCCACCAAAAATATGATCTTGCTATTTCTTTCATACGCACTATCCCAAAATGACTTTTGTGAAGTTCTTGTAATACCTTTTCACGAATTTTACTTGGTATTATAATTCTGTGACCCCAGAATACACAATTTCTATCTATAGATATTTCATTACGTCTATTATAAAATGGCATTAGATCTGGTGCTAGGTATTTTTTTTCTGGCCAGCCATCTACACTATATCGAATGACTTGTGACAGTTCCTGATCTATTTTTGATTCATATTTTACAAACGCCCAATCTAAGCTTTTTATTTCATTATTATTTACATGATACAAATTGCACACATTTTCCTCTGTACATAAAGGATGATATTCTATTTGTTTGCTACAAGTGTTTAGTGTATTTCTGGATAAGTAGTCTGCTGGATTATTTGAACTTTTGATATGTCTTATTTGGTAGTTGAAAGCTGAGAGGAAGATTGCATAATGCTGCAATCTTTTTGCAGCCATTTTTGGAATACCTTTTTTTGGTCCTAAAATTCTAACTAAGGCTGAATTATCCGTTTCAAGCTCAAAGGGTCGTCCATAGACATAGTTGTAAAACTTAGTGACGCCAAAAATTATTGCCATAGCCTCTTTGTCAATAGTCGCGTACTTTTGTTCCGTAGTATTTAATTTTTTACTCGCATAAGCAATTGGTTGGGTTATACCATTTTTGTTTCTGTTTGATAGTACCGCCGCTAACCCTGTATCCGAGGCATCGCATGAAATTATGACGGGTAAATTTGGATCATAATGTTTTAAATTTTCTACTTGTGCTAATTTCAGTTTGATAGTATTGAAGGCTTTCTCACATTCAGTAGTCCAGTTAAATTTATTTATTTTTGTGCAATTATACAATGGTGTTAATACTGAGGCCATATCTTTTAAAAATCTTGCATAATAATTTATCTTGCCGAGAAATGATTTTAACATGGTAAGATTGGTGGGAGCTTTTGTATTCAATATTGGTTCTATATTTTCTTTAAGAACACTTATACCTGTCTTGTCTATTTTAAATCCAAATACCTTAAGACTGGTAGCAAACAATTTACATTTTTCTGGTTTTAATTTGAATCCACATTCTTGTAGTCTAGTTAAAATTAGTGACAGAGTATTGTAAGTAGACTCTAGACTCTTTCCTGCAATGTATATATTATCGATAAACACTATAGTGCCTGGAATATCTCTTAACTTTTCACACATCAATCTTTGAAATGAACCCGGCCCAGTGTTTACCCCGTATGGTAGGTATTTATACATAAAAGTACCAATTTCTGTAACAATTGTTGTACATTCCTGACAATCCTCTGAAATTTTAGCCTGTAAGTATGCTTCTTTTAAGTCGAGCTCGCAGTAGTACTCTCCGTCCTTTAGAACATCAAATATATTTTCAATGTGCGGTAAGGGGTAATGATCCATTTCCAAGTATGGATTGAGAGTTAATTTGTAATCTCCACACAGTCTAACCGTACCATCCGGTTTTGGAACTGGCACTACAGGGGTACCCCATTGGCTTTGCTTTACTGGTACTATTCTGCCATTATGTAATAAACGAGATATTTCATCTTTTACCTGATCCCGATATGCATAAGGTACGCGTCGCACCGGTAAATACCTCGGAGTCGTGCCTGGTTTCAATTTTAAGGTGATTGGTTCACCTGTAAAGTTCCCCCATCCCGGACTGAATACTGCTGCGAACTCTTCTTTGATTATTTGTTGTGCATCTGAAACAGTTTTAATAATCTTTTTATTTATTGTGTTAGTGTTACAGATTGATTTTGGAGGCCACATCTCAAGTTCATTTAACCAATCTCTGCCTATAATACAAGGTGTATTATCATGCGTTACATAAAGGCTTAGGTTTTTACAAACATTGTTATGCTTCACTGGAATGTTACAGATAATGCCTAGTGGTTGTGAAGTGGTTTGATCGAAATTTTTTAATATTACTTTACATGGTTCCACTTTGTAATTTTTTAAATATTTGTTTTTTAATGACAAGGGTATTGCAGTAACTTCACAAAAGTCATTTTGGGATAGTGCGTATGAAAGAAATAGCAAGATCATTTAATATTAATCACTTTAATATCTTAATAAAACCGCTAATTAATCAAAGACTGATTTATTTCGATAATTTTATAAGCACACGAGTTAACCTACAATTCTTAGTTCGAACGAGTGAGAGAGAAGGAAGAGGGCGGAAGCGAGACGTATCTATTATCTGTTCGGATATTATCTCGGGATACCACACAAATATTTATAGGAGAGGCCTGTGTCCAGCAGCTAATATCCTAGAGTCAATGGCTGGATAAATTGTACTCATCATTATGTCCCAGTTGTACTATGGGACCAACCCCGAAAGCGATAAGGCAGCGAGTTAGAAACGTATTTGTAAAGAGTCCAGTTCACTGAAGTGATTGTGTTCAAGGAGCCGTAAATTCTCGAATAGAGACCACTTACATTAGCGTAACCGTCTACCCATGAGGTGAACAGGGGACTTATTAAAACTGCCAGGATAACGCTGGATGCAAGCCGCTTCCAACCGGTCTTGTTTGAAATATGTATTTATCTAATCGAGGTGATCGTAAGTTCTCAAATGCAGACCACTTACCGGCAAGCGCAGCATAAGACGTCTACCTACAACATGAATGGACGACTTATTTAGACTTCATGATCGAGATGGATCCAAGCAGCTTCCATCTGGTCTTATTAGAAGTCTAAGTCTGTCTGGTTAATAGGATCGTAAGTTCTCAAATGCAGACTTACCGGAGAGGGTAGCATGGGACGGCTGCCCACAAGGTGAACGGGTGACCGCATTAAGACTGTAAGATCACACCGATTTTATTAAAAACTCGCTTTTACCCGCGGCTTCGCCTGCTTCGCAATTTGATTTTTAAGCTTTCCCACAGGAAATATCTTCTTATCCACAGTTGACGCACACAGTTGACGCGAGGACCACGCTATCGAGACTCGATCGCGACAGATTGCAAACGCGACCTTCCGAGACGATGCGTTCTCCACGTATTATTATAGTCACTGGATCAGTGTACTGAATCATAAGTATTTATTATTAAAAAACCGGAAGTTTTCTTGTCACTTTCATTTCGGCCTCGTATTACATTTTTAGGGTTCCGTACCCAAAGGGTAAAAACGGGACCCTATTACTAAGTCCGCCGTCCGTCTGTCCGTCTGTCTGTCACCAGGCTGTATCTCTTGAGCCGCGATAGTCAGAAAGTTGAAATTATCACAGATGATGTATTTCTGTGACGTTTGCTTGGTTGCCGCTATAACTACAAATACTAAAAACAGAATAAAATAAATATTAAAGCGGGGCTCCCATACAAAAAACCTGAATTTTTAGCTGTTTTTTGCCCGGTATTAATAATGGTAACAGGTTGAAAGATAAGTAGTTTAATTAAAATAAAATAATTACTAAAAGGGGGCTCCCATACAAGAAATAATAAATAAATAAATTAAAATATATCTTTATTGTACACAATTTCACAAAAGCACATTACAGAAACTTCACAAAATACAATATGTTGTAGTGTAAGAAATCGCCAAAGGCAATAAGGGTGGCCTTATTGCCTTTGGCGATTTCTTCCAGGCAACCTTTGGATGGACTGGATTATTTGAAAAAGGAATATGGTCGGTGGTGTAAACAAAACAATACATATACTGAAATAAATAACGTAAAGAAACGTGATTTTTTTGCTCAATAATAATAACGGCAACAGGTAGATGCTTGAAATATTGACAAAAGATTTAGTTGTACTTACCTATATTCACTTCAAAAATAAATAATTAAAATAAAACAATTAAGGGGGGCTGCGATACGGTGCGGAAACCTTCGTGCGCGAGTCAAGTTGAATTTTTTTTTTCTGTTATGCAAAACCGAAACTTCTCGGTTTCATATCGTGAAACTTTTTTTTTTATCATTTATAATTTAAATTATTGACCCACAGACTCCAGGGTCTGTGCCCTTTGTTGAGTAGTTACATTTTAAAGAATTCGACTGTACTATTATAGTACAATCGAATAATATAAATTTAAACTAACCTCTCTCTATAATAGAGAGAGGTTAGTTTAAATCTTAGTCTAAGTTAGTAGTTTAGGTGCTCTGCGTGAATGCCGCGAGCAAACCGGCGACCCGCATGCAGCACCCGATCACGAGTGTGACGCATGTGCCAGCCATCGCTCTCCTCGACCATATTTGAGGGAGAACGACCCGACACACGACGCCGCCGCAAGAAGGAGCCGCGATGGCGACCATGAATGCTCAGGGCATGCACACAATGCACACAATTTCTATACATTACATTACACAATTACGTACTATGATTTAATTATATATTATGATTTAATTTGTGAAAGCGATCACTAGCAGAGTCCGAGGCTACGTTTCTGTGTGTTATTTGGTGGTATCGACTCTGCTTGTGATCGCTCCCTTTCCCTTTATTACAATTGTATTGCCTCCTCCCGGCCCAGAGCCTCCATCACCTCCGCATTCCGATCTCTGATTGCCATCTGCAGGTTATACTCCTTGATGGCCCTCAATGACGCAGACGATGCACGCCTCACGAATCGACTGATGGCATCATCTTCGAAGTCGTCGGCGTAGTAGATGAAAGTCCCAGTATGCCGCGACAACGCAACGACAGCGTGTGAGACGCTCTCGTGTAGCTTCATTCTAGGCTTTGTTTTGATGGCGATTACCGACTCGTACGTTAGTCCCTGAGCTTCGTGGATGGTAAGGGAGCGTGATCCTGGACCTTCTCCATAACCCTGGCTTATGAGGGTGAAAAAAAAAGTTTCATTACAATCATTTCAGCCAAAAATGTCTTTGTTTTGTACACGTGTTTACTTATGTTGCAAAAAAACACCTATTTCGATTCTCACACGGGAATCATAATGCATAGGTACATCCAGCAATTTCAGGGTTTTTTTTAATTCCGTATAGGTTTGCGTTTGACTACACTACATACCTACCTACTGCCTGATGTTAAGCAGATATGCGGTCTAGGGTGTAGCACGGTTACCTAGAAGATACCTATTTACTCGGGATTTGAAGACGAATTCGAAACGCTTGTTTGTTACGCGCGGAATGTCCACTGTAAACGGGCGGCGCTTTGGTCGCGTCGTAATGTTTGGATTTGTGCGGAATCTTTGGTGGGCGAGTCTGACTCGCACTTGTCCAGTTATTTTAGTTCTTCCTCGTTTCCGCCGGGCGTCTTACTAAAACGGATGGTGCCACACGGAGACTGCTGTAGTTTTCGTTTGCGTATAATCTCTTAGTAAGTCAGTTATCGCGCCTTCCAAACTGTTATCTACATAACTCTCTATATAAGCTGCGGCGCGGGTCTGGTGTTCTTATTTACGGCCAGACAACCTTAGTATCAAAACTTATTAGCTGAGCTTTATAATGGAGCTGTTATTTTGCGCAAATTATTTAGCATTTATGTCAGTAACCGCGTGTTTAACTATCGCTCTACCAGGCGCAAGCTCCCAAGGTAAGCAAGATTATAATATATCTATACGTTTACAGCACTAGATTTTGTGTAGTATTAATGACTTGTGTTTAAAATTTACCAGAAATGCTCTTATGCTACTTTCATTAAATTCTGAATACCTATCTGCACAGGATAGGTACTTACTCATTTATTGCAAAAACCCCTATTTGAGCTTTTTAAGGGACTAACCATACCTACCTAGTTCACTTTCGCGTAAATAATCGATGACCAGCTGTGCCCTAAGATTACTAACTTAATTTAGTTCCCGGTTTTGTGCGATTTTTAGTATTTGAACGAAAGCATCGGTGAATGAGCCTGACTCGCACTTGTCCGGTTTTATTTTTTCTACTCAAACACTAAACGATCTTATTATTTGTATTTTTCTTATTTTTATGACGTGATCGTTATAAATTATGAAATAAAATGCTTTTATTCGTGCTAGATGCAAAAACACCTTCAACCGGTCTTATTGGAAAGACCGTTTCTTCCAGCAGTGGAAGCCCTGTGGCTGAAACGACAAAACTTTTTGTAGTTTTTGTAATAAATGCACCGTAAAATATGACAAGATTTAATTTTGCCAAAAATATATTATGATGTAATTTTTACCTATACTGTGAGTCGGCGCGTGGTAAGCAAATGGCCGCCTGACGACGACCGACGGAACTAACCTCCTCCTTCAGAGGCTCCCCGCGCCCTGGTGGCGCCCGTCTTTCGGGACGAGTCGCTAACGAAGATAAAGGCTAACTAAGCTACTACAGAGCGCAATCCGCGAATTATAATCGAGTTTTGGTGGTTGGCAAAATGCTCAGCACGCCCTCACTCTAAGGTTATCAATTCGACTGGATGTTTTATTTTGTAAACATGTTACGCGATTACTCCGCCAATTGTAAACCAATTTAAAAGATTCGGTTTTTATTGATAGATCACACTTCAGATGACGTAATGGTGTGATCGTTTGTGAAAAATCAACAAAATCGTGAAAATTACTACATCAACGAAACTTTGATTCATGTAAATTATTCGAATTAAAAACAGAAATTCGAAGTCGATTATGCCATTTTCGGGAAAAATAATCATGACTGTGTTTCATTAGAATGCGGTAATTAACATTTAGCACAAAATACAACTTCGGATATTCAAAAGTAAAGAACTATCGGGTTGAAATCTCATTAGGCTACCACAACTTTTAAACTTTTAAGAAAAAGTTAAAACTCATTTTCATATTATTTAACTGAACAACCATTTTATAAGGAAAACAATGATGAAAATGGACAATGCAACTGTAAATTAACGGATGAAAGTTATCAAAAGATCCAAGAAGTAATAGAAACTATCTTGGATAAGAAACTGGAAATAATACTTAATTCACAGAATAGCTTGATTACCACAAAAAAAGATACAGAGTCAAGTTTACATAATCTCCACCAGAAAATGGATCATATTACTGATCATGTTATCCTAGAATTGTCTATAAATATTTTTAACAGAATAACTAGTAAAACAGACTCGGCGCTTAAAGAAAATCTTATATTATTGGAATCTAAAATAAATTTTAAAGTAGATAATTCAATGAATGAAATTCAAAATAACTTAACATCTAAACTAGATTCAATAAATGGATTATATAAGAACAGTACAACAACAATACTTTTAGAACAAAAAATAAATATTAAGAAAATGAGTCATCAGCTTGTTGAGCTTAAGAATAAATCAGAGATGTTTGAAAGAAATGCAAATGAATCATAGCACAACATTTTACTTACGACGAACACTCAGTACTTAAATGAAAAGGTAAACTCTGTACATGAAAGTATACGAGAACTGAAGTTGGACATGAGTGAAGAAATACAAACCTCGGAAGCAAAACTAAGTCAACAAATAGATGTCTTTAAAAATAATAAGATCGAGTCGAGTAATTAAAAAAAAATCTGTTATTGAACGAAAAAATAACCACGCAGCAAATGAATAATGTTACTATCCAGATATCTAATATTCGTGCGTTTATTTTTAAATATGAAAGCACTCTGAATTTCATAAGGGAAATAAACCAAAAAGTGTCCCGTGCTAGATAGGTTTCATAGCTTAGAACAACGTGCTCAAGATCTATTAAATATCGATATGGAAACTCAGAAATCAGAAGCTAAAGTGGACCAAACATGAGACATATTGGCAAGAAAACGAAACCAACAATTAGATTATTTAGAAAACAATGAGGTTGAGTCGAATAAATACAGAAAAAGCCAAAAATCGATAGAAATAATGACTACAGAGCAAATAAGCAATTCACAAGGGTATACTTCCGAAGTGGTCCCATTTAAATTTTATCGTAATCGGCTAAGCAGTTTTTGATAAATCAACAATAATGTCAACATTCTAAACATAAATTCGAGCGAACTATTCGAATCTTGTACACGATGGAAATCGGTTTTGCCATTTTTGGGGAACTATCATTATTTAATATTTAACCATCCCAGAACACCCCAGTAATAAACACCCCAGGGTTTTTTTAGGGTTCCGTACCCAAAGGAAAAACCGGGACCCTATTACTAAGACTTCGATGTCCGTCTGTCTGTCTGTCTGTCTGTCACCGGGCTGTATGTCATGAACCATGATAGCTAGGCAGCTGAAATTTTCACAGATGATGTATTTCTGTTGCCGCTATAACAACAAATACTAAAAAGAAAATAAAATAAATATTTAAGGGGAGCTCCCATACAACAAACCTGATTTTTCAGACGTTTTTCGCTCTATATTAATAATGGTAACAGGTAGATGCTTGAAATTTTCACAGAATATTTAGTTTTATATTCACTTCAATAATAAATAATAAAATTAAAATAAAACTAATAATTTAGGGGGGCTCCCATACAGTACGGAACCCTCCGTGCGCGAGTCCGACTCCTACTTGGCCGATTATATTGAGTACACCGACCAGCGGCGGGACTCCCGCATAACAATAACCACCCCGCCTCCTCGGGGCAGAATGGTCTCCATAAAGTACTCATTTTCTCTGGGTTATAAAAAAGTATTCATCTGCTTTGAAGTCTAAATTTTGTTTTTAATTGCAAAAGTTGTAGTTAATTAATAGGCTTCGCTTTAACTTTCCATCGAGTAATCCGTCTTAAGATCTGATAAAATTTTCAGAACCACAAACAGGCCCGAATGTTACAAAGGTAACCTCATTATGTGACGTGACAGTGCCAGCTGCAATAGTTGCTAAACACGACATCTGGAAGCACGGGCAGGTTCCTGAAAAGGATGACTTGGACATCTACATGATAAACAAAACAGGTAAACAATGTTTTTTTCATGTAATACAATTTGTACTCTTTTTTTGCCATTAAGAACTCTACAGAATCTTTTCATTAAGAAAATTTGAAATTACATAGTGAAATACATATTTTTTTTAGCAATAAAATCAATAAAAATGTAAACTAGCCTTCCTTGGCCACAATGACGCCGCATCGTTTGTTTGAGTAATTGAATGAAATAAATAGTTTTTAGGGTTCCGTAACCAAGGGGTAAAAACGGGACCCTATTATTAAGATCCGGCTGTCCGTCTGTCTGTAACCCTAAAAATTACAAACAAACAAGATATGCGCGAAAAACAATACTCTTTCTTGGCAGTCAGGTAAAAATAAACAGTTTGTATTTCTTCCACACAAAAAAGTTGGCTGGGAACAATATTTTATGTTGCTATTAAATTAACGATGGCGCCTTTAAAATTGGCCATCTTGTTTTACTACGGAACCCTAAAAAGTTATTTCGGGCCCCAACGTTTACATCAGAGCACGATAACAATAATGTGAAAGATGCTACCACGTAAATCACCATGTAAATCGATCCGTGCGAACTATTCGCGAATTTTCTATAAGGTTGAAGTCGGTCGTGCCATTTTTGCGAAAAATAATTTTCACCGTAATTTTTGTTTGATGCTCTTCTGTACATAATAATATATAATATAGAAAGTGTGAGAGTAGTGAGAGCACAACTTATAATATGGAACCAACTGTGAAGTCGCTAAAACAAATCGGCTAAGCTGTTTCGTACAACGAGCTTATAATTTTTCTATTGAGTTGAGTCACGACAAAATGTATGGAGCAGCTGATGAACGACACCTCGTAGTTCCGACCGCAAGTTCGAGTATAGCGCACACCACGTGCTGTAACTGTTGCCGCACCGAAATACCGACACAATAATTATATTATTGACGTGACAACGTCTTATAATTCGATAGAGCCGGCTGCCAGGCACGAAAAAACATGACTCATGTGGCGTTACCTCGCTCTGAGGCGTTCCATGTAAGGCTTGAAGTGCAAGCGAGAGCGCGGAACGAGCGAGACAAAGAAGCACAATCGGCCTTTGCGTTCGGCAGCGTTCGACATACGTTGTCACGTTCAACTATCGTCAGTAAACCGACTTTACAGACAACCAATTTTTTTTGCACCAAAAATGCACAACTTGCTTCTATCGTGTACAAAATTCGAATAGTTTGCTCGAATCGATTTATACTACTTTTTGATTGTTGTTGATTTTTAAAAATAGCTTAGCCGATTTCGATGAATTGTAAATGGGATCATTTCTGAAGTACGATCTGCCAAACAATAAAGAAATAAAAATCGGTTCATAATTGGAGAAGTACCTAATCGCGTAAAATACGTTCAAAAACATTGTGTCGAATTGATAATCTCCTTTTTTGAAGTCGGGTAAATATTACGGGAGTGACTTCCTGTTGCCATATGACAAGAGGGCGGCGGGCTCGACCACTGTGAGGATAAGGATGCTATTTTTAAATAAGTTTTAACTATTACTACTCGTATCATATATAAGTAGATGACTTGATTATCTATTTTTACCGACTTCCAAAAAGGAGGAGGTACCATTTTCGAGTATGTATTTTTTTGTGTATGTTCATCGAAATTTTCGCCAATTGTTAACCGATTTAAAAATCTATTAATTTTCCATTTATATATTATCAATCAAAGAAAAACGATCTTATTACATTTCAATAAAAATAATAAGTCTCTGCATAACTATACAACAACGAAATTTGCTGAGCCGTTTCTGATAAATCAACAATAATGTACATGGATGTCACATCGATTTGTGCATGCACAAACATACTATTCGAATTCTGGTGGAAGTCTATGGTGCCATGATTTGAGAAAAAAATATTAGTAGGCATGTTCTATTTTCAATCAATGAAAAAAAAACTTTTTTCTAATTTATTGATTTTCAAAGAGGTACTTCAATTTCAGAATTTATTTGGTTTCAGATAATTACTATTCAACATGAATTCACATTTAACATTATTGTTTTATTTGATGTTAAATAGAACTCTTGAACTTCTCGTGATTATATCACTACTGAACTGTACCGGCCTTATTGATGTTTAAATCCACCACGCTGGCCCAGTGCGGGTTGGTGGATTCACATACCTACGCCATGGAATTTCTTCCACGGACGTATGCGGGTTGATTCACGATGTTTTCCTTCACCGATAAGCCAGTTTTGAGAAATTCCGTAGAAAGTTCCGAAGAACACAGTCATTGGTATGGGACCGAGATTTGAACCCACGACCTTACGATTGATATCACCACTGAACGGAAATACAGTTAAAATTTATTTAAAACAAAGATTTGAAGATGATTCAGTCAAGTATCCCGTTCACATATTAAAACTAGTAGTTTTCGGAACAGTAGACCTCGCGGCATCTCGGTAACTGAATCTTCATAAGTCTATATCTCGACTCGTTCTTGACACATTTGGTTTGCAAATATTATTAGGATTTAGTTACTAAACGACATTGCCAAATTTTACCAAAATCGGTTGATATATAGCGCGGCAGCAAATCCGTCTTATTCAGAGAAACACTCCCATCAAAAATCGCTGACGGCTAAAAAACTATTACTATAAAATAGCCTGTGTACCAAGTTTATTTAATTCCGTTTATCCCATGTGGCTCTACTGCTTGGCTCAACTAGTAGTGCTAAATGAATTTTCTCTCTCCCGTGACACTACCAATTTTCTATAGCTGCGTAGACTATACAATCTAATTACCCGTGGCACTACTGAATTTATAATACGCTCTCGTGGCGTGAGTAACTGACGCGAGCAGGAGGAAAAGCGAATCCGAACGTCAGAGCGCTTACACAATAAGGCCCCTGTAGACTTAAACCAACATCCGGACAGACGAAAGCTGAATTCCCGTGTCCGTAATCCGAAGATCTTCGCTCCGCTTCGGTCAATAATGCAAAATGTGCAGAAACCTCGTTAGTTTGTATGATAAAATGTTTGCAGGCTGCTCGTACCTGGCTCTCGGGTACGGCAAGCACCACGAGCTCGCGGCCGGCCCCCTCCCCGGGCAGCTGGAGTGGCGCGTGGCGGTGCGCGCGCGGGAGCACGCGGCCATGTACCTCCACTGGAATTCGGGTGTCAAATATGACTTCTGTGAGTTACACTTTTCTTCTAACGGCCAATGTTATGCCAAATAAGGTCGCACATTTTACATTTCATAAAATAAATATAAATATGACGACACATTTTACACACGGCCAGCCTGCCTGCCTCTGGCAGCCATATCACAGCAAAGCTTGTGATATGGCTGCCAGAGACTGATATACTACATAGGTATACATATTGTTAAATATTTCATACTTATATGTATACTGGGTTATCTGCTTTCCCTGTACAAAGCCGAAAGGAGATAATTAAAGCCATCATTGTAAACAACTTTTACTATGGGAAAATCGGAAATTTCGAAAATAAAATCAGTTGGACCATACAAAATTGAAACTCGGAATCGAACAAAGGTATGAAACAGCAAACTTTTTTTTCCAATTTCGGGTTGGCTCCATAGTAAAAGTGTTCATAAAAATGATCTGAATCACCTCTTTCCTTTCACTTAGTACATCAGTTCTAGACAACCCTGTACACAGGGTTGTTTCTAATCAATTTGCATCCTTTTAGGGGCTTATTCTATACGTAAAAAGTAACAAATTTTATTCTGCGACTTTTGTCAAAACTCAAAAAAAAAATTGTTGTTCCATAGAAAAATATCTTTCACCCGCGACATAATGTATGGAACAGCTGAATTTTTTTCGAGTTCTGACAAAATTCGCAGAACAAAAGTTGTTAGTTTTGATGTACAGAATAAGCCCATAACAGGATTCTAATTGATTAGAAATAACCCTATATGGATAATAACTAATAACATCCAGACAGAGCAAGCACCTATGTTCATCACATAAATGGGTGTAACCCTGGGTGGGAATCGAACCCACACCACTTTGGCCCAGGACTCAGGGTCACTAACCACTGAGTCCCCGAGGCAGACATATTATGTAAATATAATTATTATTATTTATCGCCAAAAATGGCGCCACCAACTTCCGTCATGTTATTATACAGAGTTCGTAGTTTGCACGAATCAATTTGTCATCCGTGTAGTAATTTCTTCATCAATGTTAATTTTTCAAAAACGGCTTAGCCGATTTCGATAAAATTTATTTGGGACAACATCGGGAGTAGATACACCTTTGTGAAATATAAATAAAATCGGTTCACAGTTGGCGAAATTATCAATGAACATGCATTAAAAAAAATTAAGTACAGACGGCCATATGATATAGCACCTCCTCCTTTTGGAAGTCGGTAAAAAATTACATTAAATTTATATTATTTTGGATCTACTATCTATGAAAATTAAGAGATTTAAAAAACAAAAACAAAACTAATTTAATTGAAAGATGTTGCTTCGTGTGTAGTCCCGTTTAAGTTTTATTGAAATCGGCAGAGCCATTTTAGATAAATCAACAATAATGTGAATATTACTACATTGATCCGTGTGAACTATTCGAATTCTGTTATACCATTATACCATACCGAAAGTCAGTTATACTTTTTTTGCGAAAATAATAAAATCATACACAAATTTTTATTCAGGGTTATTCGAAACTGGTGTAAAGATTCAGACCATCATTATGAACAAATTTTATTTATAGTTTCACTTCATTTACTAGCGCTCATACCGCAGTTAAACTAGGTGTTCTTTAGCGATCATCGAAGTTAAGCAACGTTCAGCACGGTCAGTCTACGGATGAGTAACCGTGGCTGGCATTTACAACTGAGCGCTACCGTGGCTCGGATGACACTTTAAATTGTAGGGCCAACTGTTTAGCCACGTCAGAGGCCTTTAGGCGGCTTAAAAACTCTGACACCAGGGCTAGCCTCCCGGCCTATACGAACTTACTTTTATGGACCAGCTGATTTATTTTCTCAAACTCCGAGTTGGCCCCATAGTAAAAGTTGATCATAATTATAGTGTGAAACGGCTTAGTACAGCAGTCCTGGATAACCTTGTATTATTTGACAGTATTTTAGTAACAATGGATGTTATCTTAACGAAATGCAATAACTTGGTGTTTACAGGGGTAGGAGAGTACAGTAACACGAAGTCGCAGTTGTTTGATTATGTACACGGGCAGTACCCGGAGCGGGCCACGCCGGGGGTGCTGGCTGAGGACCGCTACGTGCCCCTCTTCATCAGAATAAAGAACGGTAAGCAAAATCATTATTCAAGACAAGTACCTACATATAGGCCAAATCATACAACTTGGCGGCTGTAATGTTACCTGTTAAGTGAGCTTCAGTCCGAATTTGGCTATCCGCAGCTTGTAGCTAACATCACAGCCGCCAAGTTGGATGATTTGGCCTTTAACAAATAATTATTATACGACGATGTGTGTGGTGTTGCTCGTAGTATATTATACGACGATGTGTGTGGTGTTGCTCGTAGTATATTATACGACGATGTGTGTGGTGTTGCTCGTAGTATATTATACGACGATGTGTGTGGTGTTGCTCGTAGTATATTATACGACGATGTGTGTGGTGTTGCTCGTAGTATATTATACGACGATGTGTATGGTGTTGCTCGTAGTATATTATACGACGATGTGTGTGGTGTTGCTCGTAGTATATTTTATCTAGTATCGAATGTAATTTCTTTACCGAAAATAAATGATATATTTTTTTTGTACTTTATTAAGGTAACATTTTTATTAGACAAGTACCTACGTAACAGCCGACTACATACAATCGGCGCTAAAAGCTCGATATTAGTAAAAACTGGAATTTTCAATTTTTTTTGGAATTTCTTGAAAATCTCTAATCAATGGTACATCAAATTTATTAAAGGACTATGTCGCGATGTTACTCTACAGATAATTAACTAAAATCGAGAATCAGCGCACAAACGACGAAGTATGAGCTATCATATTATATTATCTCCGTTGTTTAGTGGCCTCCTCTTTTTAACAGACTTCAAAAAGGAGGTTATCAATTCGTCTGTGTTTTTTAGAGCTTCTTACCCTAAGTGTAAAAACGGTATCCTATTACTAAGACTCCGAAGTCCGTCTCTCTGTCTGTCACCGGGCAGTATCTCATGAACTGTGATAGCTAGACCGGCTGAAGTTTTCACAGATGATATATTATTTATGTTGCAACCATAACAACAAATACCAAAAGCAGCATAAATAAATATTCAAGGGGGGCTCCCATACATCAGACGTGATTTATCAGGAGTTTATTGCTTGCAATTAATAACGGCAAGAGAAATGGAGTGAAGGGGGTTCCAACACGGTACAGAACCCTTCGTGCGTGAGTCCGACTCGCACTTGGCCGATTTTTTTGTATGTATGTTACGCTCCGCCAATTATTTACCGATTTTGATTATTCTTTTTTCGTTTGGCAGATCATACTTCAGAGGTGGCCTTATTGGCTGAACTGTTTTTGATAAATCAACATTAATCAAAAATTGTAAATGTTAACGGAAATGTATGTAATTCGTCATTGTATACAATTCCTAGGAAATGTATGTAATTCCTAAAATCGCACGGAAATGCATGAAATAAATTGTATTCGACACATTTCCTAAGAAATCTATACATTTCCTAAAAAGCAATAGGAAATGTTAAACATTTGAGATAGGGCCTGATCCGCGTATAACAGACTTCGACGGTATAAAGATCTTTACGTTTCATTTGACGCTTTTCTCTATTGCAGCTTACCGTTTTATTTGAAATAGCCGTGTTTAGTATTCAAGTGGTGAGTGATAAAATATATCATTCTTTCTTTAGTTCAAACAATTATATTCTCGATCTCAGATTAATGTGTGTCCAAGAGTTCTTCTTGATGCAGAGGATGTACCGAGTACGGAGATTGCACTACAGTCAGTTGCTAACCTACAATCCACTTAAATCCGGCCATGGATTTAAAAAGTGCCTTTGCAAGAAGAATAATTGTACTACAGCAAGATGTCTGTGCTAATAAAATAAATAAGTGTCATTCCAAGTGCCATTCCAGCTTACTCTGCAAAAATAAATAGCCACATGAACTGCCTCGTTTACATTTAACATAGTATAATAATTATAAATACTTACTTTAATATTGTGACATTTATAATTACTTAAATAACAGAATGATTACTTACCAAATGTAAGTTTGTCTTTATAAGAATAAAATATAAGTTGATTTTGTGATAAATTTACTTAAAAAGTTAATAGATAGTTGTAATTAGTAAGATAATATAAAGATATCATATTTACGGTATGATTGTTACCTCATTGTCTCAACGAAATATTATTCTGATTTAAGCAATGTGTTTTGTTACAGAAAGCATTATTTTTATAAATTTCCTAATATGATATCGGAATCACATACAATTCCTAGGAAATGTACACATTTCCCAGGATATCTATGTATTATATAGTTTTTGAAACAATATTTTATACATTTCCTAAATAGCTTCGCTTCGCTGACATTTCCTAGGATTTGTATACAATTCCTAGATTTCATACATTTCCGTTAACATATACATCGATTCCAGCGAACTATGCGAAATTTCCAGAGTAAATAGGTATCTTCTAGGTAACCCTGGAGCGCATGTCTGCTCAACATCAAGCAGTACTCAAAAATAAACCTATCCGGAATTAAAAAAAAAAGTATAAAGAAAGTCGGTTGTGCCTAATAATCAATAATATTATTGAAAACCGGTTTAAACATTTGTCCATGATTGTTTCCAGGCAAGCTGACAGCAGGCGCCGAGTGCGAGCCCGAGCCGTGGCTCACGGCGGACTTCACCGCGGAGGAGGGACAACAAATAGAAAGGCGCGTGGTATCGGCATCGGACTATGGAGCTAAGTTACTGTACGACTGTCCCGCCAGCTTCACAGGTATCTCCATACTCGATCATTTGTTGCAACCTGGGACGGTTTATCTCTATAGCTCAATCCTCCAAGATTGCAACTTATAATATGTAGGTATATACATGCGGATCTTAAGTATAATGTAGGTACTCGTATACTATAGTTAAAAGTACATAATATATGACCCTGTTAGGGTAAGGCAATTTTATTTCTTTTGGATTAATTTTACGAATTTTAAATAATTTGACTATTATAATTATTATTCGCAATAATTATTTTTACAAAAAAGTGCACAACCGACTTCAATCGTATATAAAATTCGAATAGTTCGCTAAGGTAAGTTCGTACAGCCGGGTGGCTAGCCCTGGTGTCAGAGTTTTTAAGCCGCTTGAAGGCCTCTAACGTGACTAAACGGTTAAAACAACCGGGGCCTACAATTTAAAGTGTTATCCGAGCCACGGTAGCGCTCAGTTGTAAATGCCAGCCACGGTCACTCATCCGTAGACTGACTGTGTTGACTTTGATGATTGCTAATGAACACGTAGTCAAACAACGCTATGGTTCGCTCGAATCGATGTATAGAGTTTTTACATTATTGTTGATTTTTCAAAAACGGCTAAGCCGATTTCGATAAAATTTAGATAGAACCACCTTGAACTAAAAATGTTTTTTCTTATCGTTTCACGATTCGCGAAAATATCGATGAACATACACCAAGAAAAAAAATACATTCCTACAGACGAACATGGAATCTCCTGTTTGGAAGTCGGTTAAAAAGCATTTCATTTTCTTAGTAGACGTTCCAAATACATTCGTATATTACTCAACCCACTTCCAAAAAGGGAGGAGGTTCTATGTTCGTGTGTATGTATTTTTTTGTGTATGTGCATCGATAATTTCTTCAATTCGAATCAAATCGAAAAATTATTTTTTATTTCGAATGGGTATAATCCCGAAGTGATCCCATTTAAATTTTACAGAAATCGGCTGAGCTGTTTTTGATAAATTAACAATAATGGAAATATTTCCAGCGAAATATTCGAACTTTGTACACGATGGAAGGCGGTTTTGCCATTTTTTGCGAAAAATAATCAGATAAGTTAATTATATTGTCCGATCTGACAAATTTAATTTATTTCGTCCACGACACTATGTCAAAGGTACATACATCAAAACAATGAAATAAAAATAATAAAACTACTTATTGTTTTATGTATTGTAGATCCTCCAAGGTGTGAGCCGCGTAGAACGGTAGAAATCGCATCAACTTTATCGCGGCTCTAAAGTGCGCTACTCGCTGCAGAACCCCACCCGCCACCCTCACCCCCGCTGACACATACATTGCTACTGCGCAGCGACTGGCCTCGTGTTCCAAGCTGCCAATTAGTTTGAATCGTACTGTACGTGTGCAGCAGCAGGCAGGGTGCTGGATGATTACATAACTATAAAATACGCGCGTTACGTGCCTCAAATTCAGATTTGTTTTAGAATTTTCGCGCGAAATATGATATTAACTCAGTTTTACTTACTTTAAATAGTCATAGGTCAAAAAACGTGTGTAAAGATTTTTGACCCGAAACTAAGCAAAGTTTGTACTCAACATGACTGCCAGAGACTGATATAAAGATGTCACCGGATTGTTGTACTTTGAGTTTTAACATTTGTAATTCTTCTGAGGTTTTAACCGCCGAAACGGAGGAGGTTATTCATGTCGACGCGTGATTTTTTTTTGTATGACTACGCATAACTTTTTACAAGGTAGTCCGATTTCAATAATTCTTCTTGTATTTGGTAAGGTCATACTTCACAAGTGGTCACGTTTAAATTTTATTGAAATAGGGCTCAACCATCTTTGATAAATCAACAATAATGTGAAAATTACTGCATCGATCCGTGTGAACTATTCGAATTCTGTACACGGCTGAAGTCGGTTTTGCCATTTTTGGCGAAAAATAATTATATTTTGTTACGCACAAGTTCACAATTTGACGTTTTACATTGTTAGTTTATGAACATACGAAAATATAAGCGTTAAGGTATGATTCCGAACTCCGCTGCAGGCAGCAGGCAGCAGTGCTGCCGCAGCACTACTGGACCCCATACAGTTACTATGAACTGTACATCGTTGTATCCGTTCACAATCTATCGATAGCTTATAATTTGCCGCGATAGATTATAAACAGACGAGTCGTACAATAACCTGGTGACCTATTATATACCTACTCTTGATCACTCATCTATTGTTTCAGGCCAGTAAAGAGAAGAAAACCTGACACGCAGTCTCCGGCGATACCAACATAGCATCCGCAGGACACATTTCGCAGTGGTGTTTTTCATATTTTACTTAAGTAAATTTTACCTTTATACAATACCCATTTATTTGATCTAACTTTGATAATACTTATTTATAAATGATATATTTTGTATAACTTAGAAAAATTACAGATATAGTTTGGAAAATTAGTTATTGAGTAAAAAAAAACATTTTAATAAATATTTCAATAGCAAGTGTTATAGTGAATTTAAGTGTAAAATTAGCAATCGACCTCATCCTTCTGGTGAGATATCGTGAGGTTTGCCTCGACCCTCTCCCTCCATCTTCAAAGAAGTTCTTGCAAAGGCCCAGACTTTGTACAGTAGCCGCAAAGAGGTTTAAAATGTAATAAACAAAACAGAAAAAACAACGGTAGGTATTTAATGGTTAATTACAGTGGAACTTCACACCTATTTTCTAATTTGATTTTAGTTTGAGGCCGCCATCACGCTGTCATACCTTTTTGACAAGAAATGTCAAAAGATAATAAGATCCGAAAATGTGAAATTCCTTAAAATGGTGAATTTTAATAAAAATAATAACAAGGCATTAATTTTCTAAAACAAATAAATCAAATAATTAAATACTGTACTAGGTAATGGCTTGAGCTCGATATACTCGTATATATCTGCATTATATCTTCTGTAGTTGTTAACGAGACGGTTTCTACCCGATCCGGCGCCAGCCGGTGCCGGCTAAGCGTTCACGAGCACGATTTGTGCCTGTTTCAGGGTATTATTTTTGAAATTCGAACGTATACAGAACTTTGACAGTGACAGTTCGAAAACCATTCACCCTATTTGTTAAATTAGTTTGCTTTCTAATTAACGTTCCATTTCACGATTTCCCCCTTTGCAGTTACTGGTTTCTTTTAAAATTGCCATGTCAAGTAGATACTAAAGCTTTGCGTGAAATGGATTATTAAAATAAAAATCACTAAATTAAATTTAGCAACGTTTCGCACGGTTAGTATTTGGATGGGTGACCGCGGGTGGCATTTTCCAACTGAGCGCTACCGTGGCTCGGATTACACGTTAAATTGTAGGTCCCGGTCGTTTTAACCGTTGAGCCATGTCAGAGGACTTAAGGTGGCTTAAATACTCTGACACCAGGGCTAGCCACCCGGCCTATACGAACTTACTTAATTATTTCGAGAAAAAAAAAAGTTATCCGTAAAGATAAGTATACGTCCGAGGCTTTTGAACTTCAAAAATAGAGCCCCAGATCTCCGTAGTGTTCCACACATCATTGATGACCGGACGTACCGACGTAGGCCCGGCGAAAAACCGTCTGCTCAACAAGCTTACCCGGCACCGGCCCGGCACCGGATCGTCTAGAAACCGCCTCGTTAACAAACGATGAACTCCTACGACTTTGTTTATATCACCACATATTATAAAGCAGTCACTATATCTGTGTGTCTGTCTGCCCGTCTGTATATCCGCGTATATCCTCCGAACTACACAACAGATGTTAACGCGGTATTCACTATCTTTTAGAGTGTTACAACGAGAAGGTTTGTAGCTATAACAGCCGTTAATCCTGGGAAAAGCCGAGACGGGCAGCCAGTTAGCTAATAAAGCTCAGGTGGATTCATGCAAGTCAGCGGATGTGAAGTTAGCTACAAGTTGCGTGAATCCCAATCAACGCGCAGTTTTATGTGAGTTTCAGTCAGGATTTGATATTACGCACTTTGTTTAGGCCGAATCACACAAGTCGGCGGATGTGAACTTAGCTACAAGCGCTGCGCAATATCCAATCAAATCGCAGTTTTATGTGAGCTTCAGTCAGGATTGGATATAACGCAGCTTGTAGCCAACTTCACATTCGTCGACTTGTATGAATAGGCCTACAGCTAACTTCACATCCGCCGACTTGTATGATTCGCTCAGTTGTTTAATGTCTGCAAGTGCATGCGTGTCTTGCCAGGTAGTGGCGGTGGGCAGTAAAAATAAATTGAATAAAAATGATATTGCATTAATTAACCTACTGAAACGGACATGCCGTTAGAGTAAACTTTACATACAAGATGAATAGGTGATGCCGATATTAATTTGACCCACACGTACCTAGTACTAGTAACCAGTAATCATAAAAGCAATAAGGATAAAATCGGAGCAGCGGGTCGTGTAACGGTGGGGGTGGGGCAGTTAGAGGAAGTTACACCCAGGATGTAGTAGCGCGGTAGAGGGGGAGAAAGGCGCTGGAAGTATGCCATATCGCTGTAAAGAGGGAAAAGCAGTTAGGAGAAGATTCCAAATAAAAGAGTAGAGTAGGTAGGCGCTGGGAGCATATAGAATCGAGATTGGAGTAGTTAGAGGAGGTTCTAGATTCAGGAGTAGTGGTAAGGAGGCGCTGGGAGCTTGTAGTATCGCGGTAGGGAGCGGGGGGGGGGGGGGGGGTAAGTTAGATAAGGTTCCAGATCCATGAGTAGTGGTAGGCGACGCGCTGGTAGCCGGCCGGCGCCCGCGCTGCAGCCCGACGATGAGCCGAACGTGAACACACCCAGCTGGAAACAGATTGTGCGTTAAGACATTACAATCAGAATCATTTATTGACGTATCCAGCTCAATACTATAGTCTGGGTGCATGGCAGTGTAACTAAACAAGTCGAGCAAAAAATCACCAGATGTAAGCTTACTTTTCCCGAGGCCATTCAAGCCATTTTCAACCCTCTATAACTTCGTTCTAGATAAAGCTAGACGTCTGATTTTGTCACAATCAAGGAAACGTGATATAAAAAATCACTGCCTGGTAGGAGCTGTTCTGCTGGCTTTGACAAGTCGGCAACAGGCGTGGATTCCAGTGACTAGGTAGACTAGGTGAACTGCTTGGCCTTGCAAACTTGAAGCCGCGGTGGTCTAATGGTAATGACACCCGCCTTACAATCGTGAGGTCGTGGGTTCAAATCTCGATCCTGTACCAACGAGTTTGTTGGACTTCATGGACGGAATTTAACACCATTGGCTTTTCGGTGAAGGCAAACATCGTGAGACAACCTGCATTTGTCCGTTGAAGAAATTCGGTGACGTGTATGTGAATCCACCAACCCGTGGAGCGTGGTGTATATGGCCCAATCACCCTTCATGGATAGGCATACGTCATACAGTGGACTATTAAAAAGACTGGTACAGTACAGTATATAGGCTCAAACAATGTGGGCACGTATTCAGGTGATGCATATTCTGCTCAGGGGCTCCGCACAATCAGCAGCCTGGCAGCATCCAACAATCCCCTCTTGGCTAGGTTTACCCTGCAGCGGCCCACTTGGGTCCGGAGTCAGTTTATTGACTTGCACATGGGTCGCGGGAGGTCCAGGCTGCTGCGAGCTGTTCTGCTGGCTTCAGAAAGTCGGAAGGAGGTGTTGGCGTGGATTCCCACATCTTTAAGCTAGGTGAGGTGCTGGGAGTGTACTCACGAGGATGTCGTTCCCAGCGGCGGAGTAGAGGATGAGCGGCCCGCCCTGGTCTCCGCCGCACGGGTTCCGTCCGCCCGCCCCCGACGAGCACATCTCAGCTGATGATATCTGACAAATTATAACATTTTTAAAAATTTCGGCGTTCATGGTCTCATAGACACGCCGGCTGTTTATTAAGGTTTCGTAGTAAAACGAAGAACCCTCAAACTTCGTTTTCCGTCCATCCAAAAATTTCAAAGCCTTATGAAACAAATTGGATGAAAATTAACACTATGATAGTTTTAAATATATGGGAAGGAAACACTCATTATTTCAACTTAAGCGACCTAAAGATTATCTTTTTTTTTCCGAAAAAAAATATCTTAAACCTAACATTTATTTCAAAAACGCTATTCAAGGATATCCTACATGAGGGAGTGGAACAGATTTTTTTTTATGTGGAGCTACCTCATAAATAAATACACAGTTTTGATTTTTAGGGTTCCGTACCCAAAAGGTAAAAACGGGACCCTATTACTAAGACTTCGTTGTCCGTCTGTCTGTCTCCAGGCTGTATCTCAAAAACCGTTATAGCTAGAAAGCTGAATTTTTCAGAGATGATGTATTTCTGTTGCCGCTATAATAAAAAAGACTAAAAACAGAATAAAATTGATGTGGGGGCTCCCATACAACAAACCTGAATTTTTAAATCGTTTTTCGCTCGATATTAATAATGGTAACAGGTAGATGATTGACATATTCACAGAATGTTTAGTATATATAATTAAATAATAAATAATTAAATTAAAACAAAATAAATATTTAAATAATGTTCCCATACAGTACGGAACCCTGCGAGCGCGAGTCCTACAATTGAGAATTACAGTGGCTCGGATGGAGACGTTAAATTGTAGGTTGTATTAACCGTTTAGCCATGGAGGCCTTCAGGCGGCTTAAACAGTACGGAACCCTACGTGCGCGAGTCCGACTCGTACTTGGCCGATTATTTTTGGTATTTTTCCGGTCTGGATTCTTGTCCTTTTGGCCGTATCTTAATTTACCTTGTTGAAGCGTCCCGCAGACAGCCTCGGGCACGGCTGCGGCCTAGTCTTCCTCCAAGTACAGATCTTGATTTAAACATTTTGGGCTTTGTGACATCTGAGAAAAGTCCCGAAATATCGGATTTTCATCCTATGTACCACATAGCTATTACAACCAGAGGGATAGCGCTGTTGTTGCTTGGGTTTATTACCAGTGTTACTACCAATCTTACTACCAGTAGTAACAACGGTAAATGAATTACCGTAGTTACTACTGTAGTTGAAAGTTGTTAGAACAGTAAAAATAAATTACCCCTGTTACTACCGTTAAACTAAAATAACAAAAAGGAACGAAATATGATCTGTCATGCTAAAGTTGCATGACAGGTGTCAAAGTGACAGCTGTCAAACTAAAATATGTTTTTTTACATGTCATAGTTTAAGTCACGTATAACTGATATCAAAGTGACAGCTGTCATTCTCGAATTAATACTAGAGTTGCATAACAGGTGTTAAAGTGACAGCTGTCAAATTTAAAAATGGTTTATCTCCATTTGTCGATTCTTGAGCACTAGGAACTCTTTTCGCTGTCTTCAATCAACGAGATATTTGCCACTTTTGTGAAGTTTGACATCTGTCATCTGAAATATAGATATTGTTGAATTTTCTCACTTTTGCAGAGACAGCAAAAGACTAAAATCGACCGTTACGGGACTATGCTATTTTTAAGTTTGACAGCCGTCACTTTGCCACCTGTAATGCAACTCTATTATGAATTCCAGAATGACAGCTGTCACTTTGATATCTGTCATATTTGACTTGAACTATGACCTGAAAAAAAAACTTTAGTTTGACTGCAGTCACATTTACACCTGTCATGCAACTCTAGCATGACAGGTAATATTTTGTTTCTTTTTGATATTTTAGTTTCTCGGTAGTAATACGGATAATTTAGTATTGCTGTTCTAATAACTTTCAACTGCAGTAGTAACAACGGTGATTCATTTACCGTTCTTACTACTGGTAGTAACACTGGTAAAAAACCGTTGCTTGAGGCAAATTTTGCAAATTTTTCTAAGTCTTTTTTCCTCAGTGCCCCCTTTCGTACACTTCAACCGATTTTTAGGTTGTAATACTTGTAATGGAACCATAACAACGAAATTAAATAGGTATAATTTTTCATAGGTATAGTTTTTCATTCATCACTGCCAAGTCAGTCGTTTTTGAAAGCAATCAGAGTCCGTTAAAATAGCCAAGTCGTTTATGCAATATAGTCCCGAAAGTCACCAAAACACACCGATACAAACAACTACAAACAGCAAGCGACGCTATTGTAGGTAATTATCAGTGGATTGACAGTGACAAGTGACCATTTGAAAACGTCAAAAATAGGGGTGACAAATTACGATACGAAGTGTCGATATTTTCTAAGAACTACGGTCATCACTATCACTACAGTGCGACATAAAAGACTTGAAAATAAATGAGGTCGCCACCATCGATTTGTTGGTATATTTTGCATTATTATTAGCATAATGATACTGTTTTCCTGTTCACAATTCACAAAATAATACAAAGCGAGAAAAATGTTAGGATATTAACAATGATTGACAGCTCAGGTTGTGGTTCCAGCAAAAGTGATAATTTAGTTCACGGATAATTCATTTCTCCTCTTTTGTGTCGCACTGTACTTAGTATAAAACAAAGTCGCTTCCCGCTGTCTGTCCCCATGTATGCTTATATCTTTAAAACTACGCAACGGATTTTCATGCGGTTTTTTTTAATAGAATGATTCAAGAGGGAGGTTTTTATGTATAATACGAGTACACCTGTGCAAAGCCTGGGCGGGTCGCTCGTACGTTATAAACTGTATTACATCAACTTTCGTCATACGATAATTATTTTATCATTAACACCATTACAAGTACGGTAATGTCCTACTTTACTTATAATAACACTATTCTATAGGTACTTGTAATAATATTCATACATTGCGCATTAGCGCATTGTAAGGAGGTTCTTTTCTCTGCCTCTGGAGCCCCGACCGGCGGCGGTAGCTTAGACCCTGTTCCCGATACCGGTGGGCCACTATTATTTATATTTTTAAGTGTTTTTTACTTGTTTTTGTAAAAATATTTAAAAATGTATGTACTTAATAAGTAAAAAATGAATAAAGAATTAACACATAATAACATCTATCTGTATCTAGTCTGCAATATTGTTTTTTCATAGAAATAATCCGCCCCCAAGACGACCCACTGACTAAAACATTTAAAATGTATTTAGAAAGAATACGTATTTTTACCCGACTGCGAGGGAGCCCAAAATGAAGGTTATTTTTATATTAGTTGTAAATGATAGTTTAGTTAGAAACACATCACACATTTTTCTAAACGACATAAAACCCTGGAAAATGATCATGATGAAAAATATAGCTTTTGTTTACTTCAGTATTATTCTAACTACTTATTTAAAATCTAGTATGACCTCATTCAATATACTTAGTAGGTTTCTAAAATTATACTTTAAGGAAATTAAAAATTCAACCCATTATTGATTTCAATTACATAATTGGGCATCCCTAATCTTTATCGACACGACATGACGTTTGGCGAAGATGGCGGCCATAAATGTCATTAGTCACGGAAAATACTTTCTATTGTTCATTTTGGCATACAGCTAGTCCGTGTTGCAAAATCATTTGCAACTAATATAATAAAATGGACAGTTAATTATCATGTATTCCAATACATTTTGTAGCACAGGACAATTTTGGACATTATCCTTTCAACATTCTCAAACTCAAACCTGGTGACAGACAGACGGACAGACGGATATGGACAGCAGAGTCTTAGTAATAGGGTCCCGTTTTAGACGCCTTTGGGTACGGAACCCTAACAAAAATGATAAAATAATAGCTCTTTCATATCGAAGTAACGTCAATAGGCCTGACTTCCGAACTTTGACGCTGACCTTTGAAGCTTATCTTTATCATTTCTTTTCTAATTAACTAAGCATTGCTTTGTCACGCACTTTAATTTGTTGATACACGTACGTATTGTTTTGATAAATAAATAATCTATTACATAAGTCTATTTGCCTGCGGCTTCGCCTGCGTCATATTTTAATTTTTGAGATATGGGTCATTCTTTTGGTCAGAGTTTTCAAGCGGCTTTACTTAAAAATAATAGTAATTTTAAAGTCAGCGAGCCAGTTTTTTTTTCGCGCAAAGCTTAAAACCTCTCTAAACTGGGATACTGATTATTATTCAATTATATTTATAAATAAATATGATAAAAAATGAAATACCCCCATTCTTTGATTTTCGTGGAGTGTCCCAATCCCCGATCTGATCACTTAGTGAATTATATATTTTAAATTAAACGATACATCGTTACAAAAAAAAACACACTAAGTCCTAAAAAGTTTAAAATACTATAAAAAATTAGACCATAGTTCTGAAAGAACTACATTGCCTGAAAAAAAATTAAATGTAACTGTCCCAAGGTAGTTCCTGATTTGCGTGGATTATTATAATTTCACTAGCACATCTCTAAATTCGCGACCTGATGTTGCGTAATCCTACTTCAAGTTACAACTAATTGCGCTCCGACTGCCGAGCAGAGTGCTTGAGTGATGGTGCGTCGAGTTTAAAAAAAATAGAGGTAAGAACGTTGTTGCGTGGGTTTGGTTTCTCAAAACTTTGATTTGCGTGGTTTAATTATCTCCAGTGTCTGTGAATTTATTTATTTAGTAAAATATTGTAGCGAACAAATATAAAGTAAAGTTACTTATAATCAAAACACAGTTTATTTGTTTAAAAGGTTTTTGTATATTTTTAGCATAAAGGATTTATTTTGATTTTCGTGGTCGTGATTTACGTGGTTTACGTGGTAGTTTTGACCCACGCAAATCAATTTTTGCCCATTCAAATAAAACCACTTTGAGTTTTGTATTAGTTATAAATGATAATATTTTATATTACTTAAGTTAAATGTAACTTAGTTTAAATCAAACTTATACTGTCACGTTCTGTGGGTTTCTGACTTAACTGGCAGAGAACTCCATATACCATTAAGTTCGCGTTCACATTAATCGTGCATATATAAATAAATAAAACAATTGAAAATAGCTTTAGATTAGATACCCATATTCAAGTTTAGTAAAATTATAATGGATTTTCAACATTTTAGACCAAAAATGCCATTAACAGATAAGAAAAAATAGAAAGAAAAAAGTTATCTGAGAGAAGAAGAGAGAGGCACATATTGAAGAGTTCAAAGCGAAAAACCGAACGAGATATTATGAAACGAAAACCGAAGGAAAAATACTTATATTCATGACTTAAACCGCCACGAGCAAAAAGCAAAACGAAAGAAATGTAGAATAAGTTCCCGAAAATATAACCTAAAGAAAAAAATCAAGCTAAACGTTGCCTTGTTGAGAAACTCATACAAGTACCAGAAACTCATTACAAAGAAAACCGTGATCCATTGGAAGAAACTCTTACTCCATTGCTATTGTTACGTGCTGATTCACCAGTATCATCAGCTTCTCACCACATAGTTCGTTTAGCAGCGGGTCAGCTAGTAATAAATAATGTTGGACAGATACCACTAAAAACGTTATCTGCTTTAGAAACCACCTATTTTTGTTATTTTTTAAGATGTTTTTTATTTGTTTTATTTTTGTAATTTCTTTAATAAATAATGTTGGACTGATACTACTAAATACGATTTCTGCCTTTGTAACCTACCTCTTTTTTACCTTATCATAACATAATAACTTATTTTCAATAAGAAGTAACAGTAAGTAACTCATCTGAGAAAGTCAATTTAAAATTATCATTTTCGTGGGGTGTTTTATGATTTGCGTGGCTTCCATTTTTTTAACCTCGATTATCTCTGTAAGTACATCACTCTATGAGGTGCCTCTTCTATATAACATATTACTTTTACATATATTTTAAGATTCAGACAAGGATTTGAAAAAAAAATTGAATTCGAAAATTGCCACGAAAATCACAAAGGTTCCGTACCGTGTGGTAGCCTTTCTTAATATATTTTATTTTATTAATTAGTTTTGAAGAGAATATAAAACTTAATAATTCTGTACCTAAATATTTCAAGCATATTATTGTTGTTGTATGTCGAGCAAAAAATGTTGTTTCTTGTACGGGAGACCCCCTTAAATATTTAGTTTATTTAAATTTAATTATTTATTCTTAAAGTAAATGTTTAACCTAATATTCTGTGAAAATTTCAAGCATCTACCTGTCACAGTTTTTAATAGAGAGCGAAAAACGGCTGTAAATCTGTTGTATGGGAGCCCATATTAAATAAATTAAAATTAAATTATTTTAAATCGAAGATCTTTGTATTACGAGTAACACGGCGATTTTAAACTTTATCTAATCTTATTTTGCTTTCGTCGGTCCAGATTACTCCAGATGTTTTCGTCTACTGGTCATTATTCAACCAATTTCGACGAAACTTGGTACACAGGTTTTGTGTATTAGATTTTTTTTGTCGTTGGCAATGTTTGATTGGGTTGATTGGATATTTCCCGTAAAAATGGAGAAATTACTTTCGCACTATTTAACAGCCGATAAAGATATTATTTGGCAAGATTGTTTACTTAACAAAAGAAGGCCTTCTTTATTGTTTCTTTTTCAGAGAGTTACAGATTCTCCCATTGCCTTGTGAGGTAACCTACCAGCTAGCTCTACTTACGCATACTCACTCGTCCTCATATAAAAAGAGAGGAGCACATCCCCGACTTGGGAGTAATAAAAGGCATAACCAGCTGGTGACGCCCTCTCATAAGCTCGCGAGGTCGGAGGGGTCAGTCTCTGTATCAGGTCCTGCGATAGACCTGGTCAAGTGCGCGATGCACCTTCCGCAGTGTCTTTGAAAACTAAACTAAGAAACTGGCACCAAAACGAGCTATTCTATGATGTTAAATTTTTTTTGAAATTACCAGAAATTAAAACTAATTGACATTTCAACAGATAGGTATATTAATATCGAATTTATATTTAAGCAATTTTTTTTTAATTGATTCATATGATTGACATTTTAATTATTATGTTTGATTTTTGCCACGTAACTATGGTGTGATCAATAAAATATTTGTATTTGTATGGCCCAATCACCCTTCGTGGGTAGGCCTGCGTCTTCATATTTATATTCATATAATATTTGCGGATATGGGTACATTGAGGTTGAGCTCCATATTCTGCCTTTCGGCATGCAAATGTCATAATATTCTTAAATCTGTTTAAGGCGCAGGTCCCCCACAAACATTCTGGACGATTTTGGCACAGAATAAATAATAGTTACTATAGTTACTTTACCATGCACGCCATCTGTTCGATTCGTCTTGAATCAAGTAGGCAGCGCTCTGACTACGTTGACATGACGTCACAGACAGATTGTCTTAGCTTCTAAAGAAGTATTGCTAAATTTTACTCAAATAAAAACTACGTTACAGCTGTCTTATTCATATCTGGTTATACAACATACGCGAGAGTGAGTGGAACAAAAAAAACCGCAATGTCTGTCACATACGACAAAATTGGTATGCAGTCATTTAACAAACTTTTTTTTATAAACTGGCATGTGATAACCAACGTTTGACAAACCCATGAGTAGTTAAATGATAATAAAAAAAAAATTAAAAACTTGGTTATATCTCAAAATAATTACTTTAAAAAGTTACATTCTATAACGTATCATTTTACAAACAATTCTTTTGTTTTTTTTGCTAACTAATAAATGTTTGATAATAAACCAACACTTGACACATTTTATTTTATAAAGTGTCGTTTGACAGACAATTCCATTTAGATTTAAAATACTTACCTAACATATAATATGTTTAAAAATATGTCGCTGCTGTGGCTTTTTTTCGAAAAAAATAAACCAAAATATTCTCGTGGTAAGCAAATTTTTGTAAGACATGGTTTTATTTGGTAGAACAATTAACGTGCCACGGCAGCGACCGGCGAGTGCCAGAACCAAATCGGCCCATATTCGGTAGTCTATATTTACTATTAGTTCATTTTTTAAACGAAACCATGCAAAAATATGGTTTTCGTATGTTTAACATCTGATGTTCTGACATGAAAAATATACAAATAAAAAACAAAATATCATTCGAGATATTGTCTAAGTGAAATGTTTGATTTATAATTGGTTATAAAATAATGGTTTGTAAAATTGTGGATATAAGATATTTTTTTTAAATAAATAACATCCGAGATTTTGTTTGTAAAGTGAAACACTTAAAATGTAAAGGTTTTGGACTGAACATTTCATTACTATAGAACATTCTGGTGATACCTTGCGAAAAAAAACAGATTTTTTAAAAGATTGAAGTCTTGAACTAAGGGTCGAATCAGATACTTATTGATATTTTGTTATATTAAAATAAGGCTAACTATCAGTTTGTAGCTTTTTTTGAAAACAATGACTTACCCGTAGACATTAGGAAATATTTTTTATTTTAGCTGGTTATTGGTAAGTACATAATAATAATACCTGTAGGTACTATAAATACTAGTAACCCACAATCATAACTTTGTTAAAGTCTCGATTCGCTGAAAACTTGGAATATGGTAGAAAATCGGGAAAATTTGTCCCAAAATACAACTTTTCTTTGTTGAAACCTAGAAATTTGGTGGAAAAGTTAGAAAAATTAGCATGCTCAGAAATCTTAAAAAAATTGATTCATTTCAGTAGGACTGTAGGACAGATGCCAAATCGGTAAAACTACCGAAATATCGGTAGGTCCAAGACTACTGCCTCGAGCGAGCGGCAAGCTACAAGAATCATGTCGAGATAGAAATTGTGCGGTGTCAAGGAGACGTTGCCACTTCGCCACGGATGGCCGCCGTGGCGAAGTGGCAACGTCTCATTGACAACGCTGTCTATCTGCTAACGCCTTATTATAATATGCGAGCAACGGTATTTCTGAATGAATAGTTTTCAGCAGGCGTTATCAGTATTTATCTATAAACTTTATTAAACTATAACATTTAGAAACAAATGTATCCACCAGGAAAAAGGTTCTAATATCTCAAACCACTTATTTCAAGTTTCATTCAAAATGAACCTCTCCGATCCATGAAAATAAGGATAAAAAATAATTACAAAAATGCTGTAGTGATACTTTTCAATAATATTTTAAAGTAGTTCCAAATATTAATAATAATAGTATTTTGGATTTTATCCGCTTACTGAAGATATGATTAACCAATATTTACTCATTTTAAACCTCCCTGATCTTGAAGAACGATCAAAAAATGAGTGGGAAATCATGTCGTTTGCCCATCTCGTCCCCTTAAGTTGTGTCTTGAAGTGGACTTTTAAAATAATCTGCCAAGTACGAGTCGGACTCGCGCATGAAGTGTTCCGTACTGTATGGGAGCCCCCCCTTAAATATTTATTTCATTTAAATTTGATTATTTATTATTAAAGTAGGCATGCAGCTAAATGTTTTGTGAATATTTCAAGCATCTACTCGTACCTGTTACCATTATTATGCCGAGCGAAAAACGGCTAAAAATTTAGATTTTTTGTATGGGAACCCCCTTAAATATTATTTTTATTCTATTTTTAGTATTTTTTGTTATAGCTGCAACGAAAACACATCATTTGTGAAAATTTCAGCTTCCTACTCGTAGCTATAGCGGTTCATAAGATACAGCCTGGAGACAGACAGACAGACGGGCAGCGGAGTCTTAGTAATAGGGGGAGTTTTTATCCTTTGGGTACGGAACCCTAGAAAGGCTGATACAGTACAGTAATACATTTTTTTTAATATGTCTTGAAGTTTCCTTAGTTAGGTATATAAATGAAGAAGTCATCGTAAGTTTACGTTAAATCATTTTGCGACCATGAGTAGGTAGGGTAGACTCTGCTATTTCGGTGATAAAATAGAAATTTGAGTAAAAGTCCATGTTATTATCAATCAATGTCTTTACTTTTAATAACAGACAGTCTTTTTATTAGCATAATCAGCCATTTCAATCTTAATTTTAACAAATAACACTGATCATAATCGACATTTATTTACGTTGCCTGAACATCGCCAATTTGGTGACAATCACCTTAAGTCGGTGATACGTACTACTCTAATTAGACTATAACCAACTTACAGTAGTTTTAATTTTTTTTATCACATAATTAGAGACAATCAAATGTATTTAAAAAATATTCATTAACAATTTTTATTAGTATTAAACGAAATTGCACGTATTTATTTGCATAATCAATACCTAAACAATCAAATCGGTTAATTATCTACTTATTAATTATTCATCGCTAGAACCCTTTACACCCTTTAACTTGTTTTTATGTGCAATAAAGTGTTTACATACATACTTACACTCAAAAAACATTATCCTCCTAACTCCTTCTAATCGGCAGTCGGGTAAAAAGTAAAAAAATGACTCTTGTAATTCGGTGATAAAGACTTCCAAAATAACACGCTAACGTTGCTTATGTATTGCAAACTTACATGTATTAATTATGGGTTATTCAGCACAATACATGCATTAAATAATTAAAATACACGCAAATAACTAATTTTCACTCATACCTACATTGTGGCCACAACCGGTGCATCTGCCCTATTAATTAGATCCTAATTAGATTATCTGTCCTTAATTAGGTAGATGTCCACCTAAAAGCGAGGTTTGACTCGCACTTGGCGGACTTTTCTTCAACTAAAGGTTTGCTATTAAAGCAGTACGTTCCATGAGCCATTATTATTGACGGACTTGGTACCAATTTTACTCTTATTGGTACCTACTCGTATCATCAAGAGATAAATTTTGTTTACTTAAAACAAAGAAACTAAGTTGATAAGCAAATTAAGGAGAACTCAAGTACCTATTTATAACAAAATATACTTATTTACATGCGCCAAATTCGTGTTAATTTTTTAGTTATATAAATTTAGTTGTTATTGAAACTACGTCTTATCACCGGGTAAGTTTATCGGGGTAACTAGGTACATGTTTTACTAGGTATTTACTGTTTTCCTGTTGAAAAATAAGATTACACATGTGTCGCACCCGAGTCGTATAAATATCACAATAACTAGATAAATCTGTCAAAAGCGAGCGAGCGGCGCGGGCGGCAGCCAAGTTTCATATTTATCGCTTAATACATTTAGCAAAATGGAAACTAGGAATAAGTTGTGTTATTCTTTCTTCTTTATTATATTCAATATCAGTAGGATAGTGGAAGGCGGAGACAACTCACTGATTAATGGTAAGTTTTTGTAAAGATATTTCAATAGTTATTTCATAAGAAGGCCTACCGTATAGACTTATAATAAGGCTCGTTGGATCCAGTTCGTATCCAGCGTGTCGCTTCGGTCTTGACCAAATCGTCAGTCCACCTTGTCGGTGAACGTCCTTGCTGCTATAGCTGTGGCTTCTATTCGAGAACTTGACGAACCCATCGACTATCCGTTCTACGAACTACGAGTATGTGATCTGTTTATTGTAATTTCAACTACATAGTTTAGTGTGACAATTAGTAATTAATTAGTGTTACTTTTAAGGCGTTATAATTTTAACAATTTTTCTTGTTCTATTTTTAGTTTTATGTCATTAATACAGAGTGTATCCCATCTGGCGCGGTGACTTGGCCCGGCACCGGGCCACATGGAAAAAAAAAGTTTTAACTGGCCCGGTGATATATTAACCGGGCCAGATGACACAACTCAAGTGCCATCGTCCCCGGTAAGGGAAGAAAAGAGGATACGCCTCGTAATTTGTGAAATACTAACTACATACATCTATGAAAGGGATTTCACTATCACTACATAGTATAAAACAAAATCCATGTCCCCATGTATGCTTATATATTTAAAACTACACAACGGATTTTGATGTGTTTTTTTGAGTAGATAGAGTGATTCAAGAGGAAGGTTTATATTATGTATTATAAACCTGTGCGAAGCCGGGGCGGGTCGCTAGTAGCTTATAAATCACAAAACAACTTTTTTAAATTAACGGTTTTATGTACAAAGAACAAAATATGACCTGTCATCTATCACCTGTCCTGCTTGAGTTGCACGACGGGTGTCAAAGTGATAGATGTCAAAGTTACAGCTGTCATATAGAATTCATACTAGAGTTGCATGTGACAGGTGTTAAAGTTTCAGTTGTCAGACTTAAAAATGATTTATTTTCATCCGTTGATTCTCGAGCATCACTTTCTTTGTTAGAGTGACAAGACTCGACAAGATCTGTCACTTTTGTGAAGTTTGACATCTGTCATCTGAAATATAGTTTTTGTTGAATTCTCTCACTTTTGCAGAGACAGCAAAAGTCCAATTACGAGACTATACCATTTTAAGTTTGACAGCTGTCACTTTGATATCTGTAATGCAACTCTATTATGAATTCCAGAATTACAGCTGCCACGTTGACACCTGTCATGCAAATTTAGCATGACAGGTCATATTTTGTTTCTTTTAGTTATTTTAGTTTTACGGTAGTAACACGGGTAACTTTTTATTGCTGTTCTAACAACTTTCAACTGCAGTAGTAAGAACGGTAATACATTTACTGTTCTTGCTACTGGTAGTAACACTGGTAATAAACCCATAAAATCCCCTTTCATTTGATACCCATATTGAGGGGGTTGTGTAAAAAATATGTAATTTGCCATGTTGTGGCGGTAGCCATTTTGTGTTTACGTCAATATTGAATACTAAAATTTTTATTGTGCACGAGAAAGGGGTCAAATTTCCATTACTAGATTTGGCCCAAAAAACGGGCAAGTGAAGTTAAATAAAACTGTTTAATAATAAAACCGTTTAGAAACTGACTATTGTATACTAAGCAGTTTGATTTATAAGTTCAATCCCTTTCATAGATGTATGTAGTTAGTATTTCACAAATTACGAGGCGTATCCTCTTTTCTCCCCTTACCGGGGACGATGGCACTTGAGTTGTGTCATCTGGCCCGGTTAATATATCACCGGGCCAGTTAAAACTTTTTTTTCCCATGTGGCCCGGCGCCGGGCCAAGTCACCGGGCCAGATGGGATTCCAGGGCAAAACGGGCAGCATAGTAAATAAATGGTATGAACTAAAGTAGGGACAAGATAATAGGTCACTTTTGACATTTCATGTATGCAAAGAAAAATATACCTTACACTAAAGGAATAAAACTCATGAAAACAATATTGACGACGACCGATAATTCTTCTCGAAGACGGCTTGGAGTTTTATTCCTTTAGTGTAAGGTATATTTTTCTTTGCATACATGAACTGTCAAATGTGGCCTATTAAAATGACTCCACTGTAGATGTTTTATAAAATATCTTAATCGTGCCATATTAAAAAAAAAAACATGTAAAATCCTTAAATACTATTGCAATTTGTAATATTATAAGTCGGGAAATATATTTGTTGGCTTGTTACTCTTTCACGCAGCATTCCGGTTTGGGATATTTTATAATATTAGTAAGGATGAATAATCGGCCAAGTACGAGTCGGACTCGCGCACGAAGGGTTCCGTACTGTTTGGGAGCCCCCCTTAAATATATGATTTATTTTAATTTAAATATTTACTGTCGAAGTGAATGTAAAACGAATATTCTGTGAATATTATTCTTTTTCAAGATGACGTGTCAGAAACGCATTCTCTGAACGGCTGAACTATAGTAGTTGTCCGAACCCCAAAAAAAAGGCAGTAATTTTTTGTATTTTTTTTACAACACAGATGATATCAGAGGAATACTGTTTAAAACTGAAGGTGATGAGGTGACTGAAAACTATCAAAACAAGCATCAAAACTACAATGCGTGTACATACAATAACGGAAAAGATCCCAACATACGTAAAAACATAGAAGAAATCATTAAAGTGCTGGTTAAGGACAGTTTGCCGCCGGCGATGGAGACCCTGGATGAGCAGGAACGTGACATTTTCAGAGATATCCAAGTCGCCGCTAACAAAATAATTATTCAACTTGCATTACACGCTTCAAACATAACTCGAAAAATATTACAATCCAAGGAAAAGCCAAACGACTCACAAGATGCAATAGATACTGCGATGGAACATTGTGCATTGATTGATAATCAGAACAGAATAAAGGAGGTACAAGAGTTAGCACAAAAAATATCATTGCTTTCAAAAAACACTACAGAGCTCTCTAATTCAATAAACGTGAACAACAAACAACAAAGAGAGTCCATTGCAATCATAAACAACAAAATAATTGAATTAGAAAACTTGACTAGCTCACACAGTCATGACATTAGAGATATGTTGACTACTATTGAAAAAAATCAAAAATCTCTTATGAATTTTTCTGAATTACAAACAAGCCAAAAAGCAATAGAAAACGTTACTAAGGTTGCCTCCATATGTGACGTAAAATTGCCAAGTTCAATTGTACCTAAACACGACATCTGGAAGAAGAACCAGATTCCTGAAAAGGATGACTTGGACATCTACATGATTAAAAAAACAGGTAAACAATGTGTTTTTCTGCGTATGCCAAAAACCTTCTTTTGTGCCAAAATGAACTCTTATCATCTTACCGACTTCCAAAAAGGAGCCTCCTCCTATGTTCGTTGGTACGTATTTTTTTTTTGTGTATGCTCATCGATATTCAGAGAAACACCCTAATCAAAAGTCGCCGACGGCAAAAAAACTTATAATAAAATATAGCCTGTGTACCAAGTTTATTTAATTCCGTTTATTCCGTGGCTCTACTGCTTGGCTCAACTAGTAGTGCTAAATGAAATTTCTCTCTCCCGTGGCACGACCAATTTTCTATAGCTGCTTAGACTATACAATCTAATTACCCGTGGCACTACTGAATTTAGAATGTGAGCAGGGGCTTTATTGTGTAAGCGTTCTGACGTTCGGCTTCGCTTTTCCTCCCGCTCGCTCTAGTGGCGTGAGTAACTGACGCGAGCAGGAGGAAAAGCAAAGCCGAACGTCAGAGCGCTTACACAATAAGGCCCCTGTAGACTTAAACCAACATCCGGACAGACGAAAGCAAAATCGCCGTGTCCGTAATCCGAAGATCTTCGCTCCGCTTCGGTCAATAAAGGAAAATGTGCAGAAAGCACGTTAGTTTGTATAATAAAATGTTTGCAGGCTGCTCGTACCTGGTTGTCGAGTACGGCAAGCCCCACGTGCTCGCGGCCGGCCCCCTCCCCGGACAACTGGAGTGGCGCGGGGCGGTGCGCGCGCATTGGGCGACGTCCATGTACCTCATGTGGGATTCGGATATCAAATATACCTTCAGTGAGTTACACTTTTCTTCTAACGGCTGATGTTATGCCAAATAAGGTCGCACATTTTACATTTGACGACACATTTTACACACGGTCTCTGACCCCAAATTAAGCAAAGCTTGTGATATGGCTGCCAGAGACTGATATACTACAAATGTATGCATATTTTTCAATATTTTATACTTATATGTATACACGGTTATTTGCTTTCCCTGTACAAAGCCGAAAAGAGTTGATTAAAGCCATCATTGTATACAACTTTTGACTACTATAGGAAACTCTAAAATGGCGAAAATAAAATCAGCTGTACCATACAAAATTGGAACTCGAAATCGAACAAAAGTATGAAACAGCAGATTTTTCTTCAATTTCGGGTTGGCTCCATAGTAAAAAGTTCATAATAATGATCTGAATCACCTCCTTTCAGCTTAGTACATTAGTTCTGGATAACCCTGTACACAGGGTTATTTCTAACCAATTAGCATTCTATAAGGGACTTATTCTATACATAAAAACTAACAACTTTTGTTCTGCGACTTTTGTCAAAACTCAAAGAAATTTTTTTGTTGTTCCATAGAAACACCAAAAAAGTACCAAAGTTGGGTTTGTTCCATCTTTCACCCGCGACAAAATGTATGGAACAGCTGATTTTTGAGTTGAGTTTGATTTTTTTTTTAGTTCTGACAAAAGTCGCAGAACAAAAGTTGTTAGTTTTGATGTACAGAATAAGCCCCTAAGAGGATGCTAATTGATTAGATATAACCCTGTATAGATAATAATTAATAACACCCAGACACAGAGCTAGTATCTATGTTCATTACGTAAATGTCCGCCCTGGGTGGGAATCGAACCAACGCCACTTTGGCCCAGGAGTCGGGGTCACTAACCACTGAGTCCCCGAGGCAGACATATGTAAATCTAATAATTATTATTATTCGCTAAAAATGGCGTCACCGACTTCCATCATACTTATTATTATACAGAATTCGAATAGTTCGCACGAATCAATGTGTCAACCATGTAGTAATTTTTACATCAATGTTAATTTTTCATAAACGGCTTAGCCGATTTCGATAACATTTAATTGGGACAACCTCGGGAGTAGGTACACCTTTTTGAAATATAAATAAAATCGGTTCACAGTTGGCGAAAATATCGATAAACATACATTTAAAAAAAAGTACACACGGCCTGATAAATTTATGTTCATTTAGATCTACTATGATATAAATTAGGAGATTTAAAAAATAACAAAACTACAAATAAGTACTACAAAACGTGCATAATTTTAACCGACTTCAAAAGAGGAGAAGGTTCTCAATTCGACTGTGTTTTATGTTTGTTGACCGATGATGAACCGATCTTTTTTTAGGGTTCCGTACCCAAAGGGTAAAAACGGTACCCTATTACTAAGACATCGATGTCCGTCTGTCCGTCTGTCTGTCTGTCACCGGGCTGTATCTCATGAACCGTGATAGCTAGGCAACTGAAATTTTCACAGATGGTGTATTTCTGTTGCCGCTATAACAACAAAACAAAACTAAAACTTGAATAAAATAAATATTTAAGAGGGCTATAGCGAAATTGTCTATCTCAAAATCGGGTTTTACGCACGGCGGCGACTCGACCGTAGTTTTATGGCCACGGCGCTGTGCAGCTGCAGTGACTGAACAATCTTGATACTTTTACTATTATTTAATTATTAGATACAGACATTGAACTGTGTGTTACTGTTTTTGTATCTTTGTTTTCTGTAACTGTTTATTTACACTTTAACACATTTTCTATCTAAATTATCATTTTTCCCGAATTATCACCGCAGCGACTTACTTCTTGCTTGTTGTGTCTCTAATTGAAAATTAATTATATTTCTTTGGTTCTTTACAAATCACAGTATTTGGTTAATTCTAATCAGGAATTATATTTTATCAATATTATTATTTATTGAGCCAGTATACAAAGAGATAATTTGTTTCGTAGGTACTAAATCTTCAAGATGCGGTAACTTCTAAGAAAGACACCTGAGGTCATAAATCTTGCCCTATTTTTATTGCGAATCGTCGAAACACCTGCGGCGCTCTTTTTGAATTGCATTGTTTTTAGGAATGTTGATATTTAACAATGAAAGGATCTTATAATTTTAGGAACATTGATTAAAAATTAAATAATATTATGTAATTTAATGAATCACACATATATTTTCCCTTACATTCGAATAATTTGATTTACATTCGATGAAATTCGAACCACTCACATCTATTTATAGCTTTATAAGTCACGGATTATAACTATGCAACTATACTTTTACACTGTTTTACTTTTACGTACATTGAAATCTTAATTTATCTATATCGATACCTGGGTATATTAATTTATTTACATCTCCATCGATATTGACGTCTTCCTTATCTACCGGAGATGAACATGAAGCCACATCAGATTTGAATAAACATAACTATAATTACTAATATTATCTATAAAATAAGGCATGAAGATTCATATTATTATTAATCATCCAAATTCATAAATATGTACATATTATGATACATTGATGATTTTAAACGTAGCTTTTCGTCGCTTCATGTGATTTTTTCAGTGATGCAGGAAATCTTATTATTTTCACACATCTGTACACAGGATCTTTTCGATCCATGCTAGAAATATAAAAAAAAACAATTTATTGCCTACACCACAGGTCTTGTTCTTGAAAATACACCCGGATATTTGGCATGCCTTCTAAGAAAGACACCTGAAGTCATAAATAGCAAGATTCTTTTGTTTTTGTTATTTGCTTGGAGCACGTGCCACTATTGTATTGAACTTTAATTCTTTCACTTTTATGAGACGAAGAATCTATTATGTTTTTAACAGATACAATCGCAAGAAAATCAAAATATTATTGTCATACTAAATATCAAAGTTCTAGTTACATGCTAGGTTAAGTTTCTGCACTTTTGGCTAAGATCAAAGTGTAATGAATAAGTGTAACATTCACAATTTCAGATTATAAACATTGCCGCTGAGATATAAACAGCCGCAGTCAATATTACAACCAAAATTAAGAAACCAAATGAAGAAATATACTGTATTCAATAAAAATCCAAATTGTTCAATATCAATCAAGATTTACAAAAATATTTGCATGTCGTTCTCATATAAATAAATACCTTCTGAAAATATACAACTTTCTATCTAACAGTCATTAATTATTTAAAAATAATGTCATCCATCCATCCATCTATACATCAGCCAAATGACGTCCACTGCTGAACATAAGCCTTTTCTATGGATCTCCAATAAGACCGGCTGGAAACGGCTTGCATCCAGCGCGATCAAAATGTAATGAATTTAAAATAGGTACCGTTCACGATTTTCAGATTATAAACATCATAAAATAGGTCACCACACAAAATTGTTCAATATTCTATTAATCATTACATTTATACTCACAAGATCAATATTTTTTGAGCGCACTATAACGTTAACGCACTATTGTCTGGGATTCAAAAATCGGACATAGATCCGACCTCGACGAGCGCTCGCGCGGTACTGAATCCGTACGGTCAATACATCGCGTTTTGTAGTATTTTCGGCGGTTATAGATGGCTTTATTTTAAGTTTTTTTAAAATATTATTTTAAAAAATATTACAATTTTCAAATTATTTATAAATTAAACTTTATTTTGGTATAAAATTTGCATCAAAATAATAATGTGAAAAAGATATATTCGCAGCTGTATCGGGGCGTTTTTAGCAGTTGTGTGCTGCTGAATTAGATATTATTTTTTGTAAAAACACAAACATCTATCGAAATTTCGAAAATGCTAACGTTCAATTAAGAATATAACACATAATATAATATTTTTTTGATTTCATATGCTTTGCACTATACTTCAATAAATGGGCTCAAAAACCACCCTTTTTTCGAAAGACTGGCTTTGAAATTTTGATATTAATATGAAAAAAGAAAACAAAATCTAAAATTAGAAAATGCTACCGTCAATAGTAATATTTGTTTTCAATTTTTCAATAAGTTAAAGCAGTTGTTTGTTTCTAGTATCTCAGAAAAATAACGCCGAAATTGATCAAAATCGCGGTTTCGCTGTGATATGGGCCTTAAGGGGGGCTCCCTGTTCGGTCCTGATCTGCGCTAGCCTTGGGTCGCCGGCTCCGCGCGGCGATCGCATTCCTTTAGTGCATTTTGGGACGCCGCGGCGACGTGTTTGGTCGATTATTATAGTAGATTTTTTTGTGTTGTGAATTCTGGACGTGCGGGGGTGTTTGACCCAGGTGTATCAGCGAGCATCAGATAACCCAGGGGCCCCTTGGGTACTTCACGGCACACCACGGTTTGGATAATTTACCGCCGTTCAGGTACAACTTTTGAATATTTAATCGGAATTAGTTGATAATTAATCTCCGCGAATCGCGGAAAATTGTTCGGACCTCTGAATCCAAAACATTTAATAGCAGAGCGTGTGGGTTCGAACACTCCCATACAACAAACGTGATTTTTAGGAGTTTATTGCTCAATATTAATAACGGCAAGAGGAATGGGGCTCCCATACGGTACGGAACCCTTCGTGCGCGAGTCTGACTCGCACTTGGCCTTTTATATTTGAAAGTTTTTGCTTCGTGCGTAGTCTCGTTTAAATTTTATCGAAATCGGCTGAGCCATTTTTATAAATCAACAATAATGTGAATATTACTACATCGAACCGTGTGAACTATTCGAATTCTGTCCACGTTTGAAGTCGGTTATACCATTTTTTGCGAAAATAATAATATCATAAACAAATTATTTATTCAGGGTTATTCGAAACTGGTGTAATAAGTCGTAAGGAGAAGATTCAGACCATGATTGTGAACAAATTTTATTTTTATACTTCATTTACTAGCGCGCATACCGCAGTTATACCAGGTGTTCTGTAGCGATCATCGAAGTTAAGCAACGTTCAGCACGGTCAGTCTTCGGATGAGTGGCCGTGGCTGGCATTTACAACTGAGCGCTACCGTGGCTCGGATGACACGTTAAATTGTAGGGCCCGGTTGTTTTAACTGTTTAACCACGTCAGAGGCCTTTAGGCGGCTTAAATACTCTGACACCAGGGCTAGCTTCCCGGCCTATACGAACTTACTTTTTTATGGACCAGCTGATGTTTTTTTAAATTCCGTGTTGGCCCCATAGTAAAAGTTGTTCATGATGATGGTCTGAATCATCCCCCTTTGTCTTAGCATACTGCTTGCCCAAGCAGATAACCCTGTAGAGTGATAGTGTGAATCAGCTTAGTACACCAGTCCTGTATAACCCTGTATTATTTGTCAGTATTTTAATATCACTGGACGTTATCTTAACGAAATGCAATAATTTGGTGTTTATAGTGGTAGGAGACTACAGTAACACGAAGTCGCAGTTGTATGATCATGTACACCGGCAGTTCCCGAAGCGGGCCACGCCGGGGGTGCTGGCTGAGGACCGATACGTGCCGGTCTATATCAAGATAAAAAACGGTAAGCAAAATCATTATTCTTCGACAAGTACCCACATAGGTACAGGCCAAATCATACAACTTGGCGGCTGTAATGTTACCTGTTAAGTGAGCTTCAGTCCGAATTTGGCTATCCGCAGCTTGTAGCTAACGTCACAGCCGCCGACAGACAGCCGTAGTATATTATACGACGATGTGTGTGGTGTTGCTCGTAGTATATTATACGACGATGTGTGTGGTGTTGCTTGTAGTATACTATACGACGATGTGTGTGGTGTTGCTCATAGTATATTATAAGACGATGTGTGTGGTGTTGCTCGTAGTATATTATACGACGATGTGTGTGGTGTTGCTTGTAGTATATTATACGACGATGTGTGTGGTGTTGCTAGTAGTATATTATACGACGATGTGTGTGGTGTTGCTCGTAGTATATTATACGACGATGTGTGTGGTGTTGCTCGTAGTATAATATACGACGATGTGTGTGGTGTTGCTCGTAGTATAATATACGACGATGTGTGTGGTGTTGCTCGTAGTATATTATACGACGATGTGTGTGGTGTTCTTAGCACAGGGCAAGCAGATAACCCTGTAGAGTGTTTGAAAAATCGCATGTAACATTTTATTAATGTCATATTACGAGAGTGGGACCTTATTTGGTGTATTCAATCACCTTAAATAGGAAGTACCTAATAGAAAATTACTGAATAGCATTTTAGTAAAAACTGGAATTTTCAATTTTTTTTTTGGAATTGCTTGAAAATCACTGATCAATGGTACATCAAATTTATTATAGGACTATGTCGCCATGTTACTCTACAGATACGAGTAATTAACTAAAATCGAGAATCAGCGCTCAAACAACGAAGTATGAGCTATCATATTATATTCTCTCCGTTGTTTAGTTTATAACCGACTTCAAAAAGGAGGTTATCTATTCGTCTGTATGTTTTTTAGGGTTTCGTACCCTAAGTGTAAAAACGGAACCCTATTACTAAGACTCCGAAGTCCGTCTCTCTGTCTGTCACCGGGCAGTATCTCATGAACTGTGATAGCTAGACAGGCTGAAGTTTTCACAGATGAAATATTGTGTTATGTTGCCGCTCTAACAACAAATACTAAAGGCAGCATAAAATAAATATTCAAGGGGGGCTCCCATACAACAGACGTGATTTATCAGGAGTTTATTGCTTGCAATTAATAACGGCAAGAGGAATGGGCCGAAGGGGGTTCCAACACGGTACAGAACCCTTCGTGCGCGAGTCCGACTCGCACTTGGCCGATTTTTTTGTATGTATGTTACTCGGTAACGCGAGTACTCCGCCAATTATTTACCTACCGATTTTGATGATTATTTTTTCGTTTGCTAGATCATACTTCATAAGTGCCCACATTTAAATTTTATTGAAATTGGCTGAACCGTTTTTGATAAATCAACAATAATCAAAAATTGTATACATCGATTCCAGCGAACTATACGAAATTTCCCGAGTAATTAGGTATCTTCTAGGTAACCCTAGAGCGCATATCTGCTCAACATCAGGCAGTATGAAGTCAAACGCAAACCTCTACAGAATAAAAAATAAATTGTACACGATTGAAGTCGGTTGTGCCTAATAAACAGATAAACAAATTTATTGGTAATTTGGTTTTAAAAATTACATGTCATTCAAATCATTTAAACAATTTTTTGTTAAGTATTTTCAATACAAAAGTATTGAAATAAATTAAAATAATTCAAATCGTAACAATTAAAGTTACAAAATTAATTTTGTTTGGAAAAATAAATTAAAAATTAAACAAAATTAAAATAATAATAAGATTCAATCACAATAAGTTAAATTACAATTTACTAAGTCACAAGGTCTCTGCCGTTACTATTTTAATAACATTTTCGTTCCGCTTTGAAGAATTCGTCAATAGAATAATATGTCTTTGAGACAAGCCAGTTTTTCAATTTAGTTTTAAATATATTGTCACTGATTGCATCAGTGATGTCAGTCGGCAGACAGTTGTACACTGCAGGTCCCACCACGTGAGTCAGCTTCCTGGAGCGCGTGAGTCGCGTGCTGACCACCGCGAGTTTGTCCACATTGCGGAGGTTGTACTTGAATGAGTGGCTATCTCCTCGCTTCGAACTCGCTCTCAAACGAGTCCAGGTTTTGCCTCACATAGACAGCTGATTGCATTAATACGAGCGAAGGTAGTGTCATTATCTCGAGTGACTTAAAAAATGGTTTCGCTGAAGTCCTTCGGGAGACCCGGGCAATCGCCCTTATAGCCCGTTTTTGCATCCGGAATGCGCTCAATCTGTCAGCTGCATCTCCCCATATTTCTGCTCCATATTGTAGTACGGAGTGAACGATTGCAAAGTAACAGTTGCGCACAGCCTCAGCAGAAACCACTCGAGACATTCGGTTACGCGTAACATGCGCTACCTAGCTTTGCACAGAGTTTGTCAATATGTGAGGCCCATGTCAACCCGCGGTCTATAACGAAGCCTAGGAATACGTTCGAGTCCACGTGAGTCTCCATCTATCAGTACTCGCATTTTAGGCAGCGGTTTTCCCGATACGGAGAACTGCAAAAAATGAGTCTTTTTTAAATTCAAAGCCAACCCGTTCATTTTGAACCAATGCGCTAGTTCATTCGCTGCGTTGTTGAGGCGGATTTCAGCTCGTGCGGCGTTTTCGCAGTGACGATTGCGGCGACATCATCAGCGTACATGAATATCTCCCCGGACGTGATGAAGCTGGGCAAATCATTCAATAGCAAGGAAAACGCTATATTCGACACCGAGGATCCCTGCGGGACGCCCATTTTCGTGCGCAAAGGATCCGATTTAGTCTCACCTCCGTCCCCGACCACCACTTGAGATCTACACTGTAGCGAGTCTGTCAGAAGAGAGTGACATGGTCCGTTTATCCCGTAATGAACGAATTTGACATCGAGTACTCCGGGATCGGCGACATCAAACGCTTTAGATAAATCACAGCATAGAATGGCCACTCGCTGTTTACTTTCACAAGCCTCCAGTATTCGTCTGACGACCTCGCGCGTGAGTGTAGTGGTCGACCTGCCGGCCCGGTACGCGTACTGGCGTTCAGAGAGCGCCCCGGTGGCAGCGAGGTAGTCGGTGAGTCGCGAGCTCAGGCCATTCTCGAAAATGTTAGCTATTGCCGGTATAATCGAAACGGGCCTGTATGCATCGGTATCTTCGCGCTTTCCCTTTCCTTTGTAAAGTGGTGATATTTTACTCACCTTCATCATTAACCAAATTTCAATAATATTATTGAAATTTGGTTAAAAACTTGTCCATGATTGTTTTCAGGCAAGCTGACAGCAGGCTCCGAGTGCGAACCCGAGCCGTGGTTCACGGCGGACTTCACCGCGGAGAAGGGAGAACTAATAGAAAGGCGCGTGGGGACGTTGTCGGTCTATGGAGCTAAATTTCTACACGACTGTCCCGCTTCACAGGTATTTCCATACTCAATCATTTGTTGCTACCTGGGACGGTTTATCTCATTAGCTCAATCCTCCAAGATTGCAACACATGTAATGGTGCCGCCACACTCTCCACGCGGTGACACGAGCACCGCAGCTGTAGCTAACTTCACACCGTATACAAGTATACATGTCTGCGATGTGAAGTTAGCTACAGAAGTTTCTAGAGAAGCTTCTGTAGCTAACTTCACATCGCCGACTTGTATACGATGTGAAGTTAGCTACAGCTGCGGTGCTCGTGTCGCCGCGTGGAGAGTGTGGCGGCACCATTATATTTAGGTACATGCGGTTCTTAAGTATTATATTCAGTATAGTTCAGTCAGATATGACCCTGTTCTGATGTACCTATGTACAATGTACATAAATTTGTTAAATTTGCTATCACGCTATTTATTAACCGATTACGATATTATTTGACAAGATTGTTTAGTGTCTAAACCCTAACAAGATTAGCGAGTATGAACCAAATCGGTCAAGAGCGAGTCGACAGATAGGCTCATGAAGATTCAGTTAAAGAGATGTGTCGCGAGGTCTACTGGTCGGAGAACTACTAGTATATACCAAGTACAAATATATATATTTAAATAAATACTTGGGTCCTCTTCTTTAGCCTTTCGCTATCCATTTTTGGACATAGGCCTCTCCCAATTTACGCCATGCTGCACGGTCCGCTGCCCTTGCGATCCAGTTCTGTCCTGCATGTTTTCGCACGTCAATACTTGGGTAAACAGTTAATAACATCCAGACACAGACACAGTGCAAACACCTATGTTCATCGCAAAAACGCCTGTCCTGGGCGAGAATCAAACCCGCGCCCCTTGGCCCTGGAGTCACCAACTCAGGCTCGCTAGCCACTGGGCCGCCGAGCCAGACAGTCATGTCAGACTGACATAAACAACATTACACTCCGCGCCACAACTGAAGCCCGACGGTACAACATTGGAACTAAGTTTGGTAATTTGGAACTTACTTTCAGGTTTATACTCGTAGTTATTTTATTCATATGACGACTTATCCAATTATCCATAACATCGGCTGCTAACAAAGTCAGCGGTTGTGCGTAAATTATACCAATTTAAGAAAATATATCTGCGGAAACTGCGATTGAAGCGCCTCGTCTATCGGACTTCGGTGGTGGTGGTGGTAAAAAAATACTTGACAAACTACATCACGTGTAAGTTTAAGTGACGGCCTCTTGAGATAACTCATTTGTGGTTTCAGGTCAGTAAAAAGAAGAAAAGCTGACATGGCGACACGCGGTCCCCGGCGATACCAACATACCTAGCAATAGGTACCTACTGACCTACTCGTACGATACATTTTTGGTTCACTTACGTTTTTCATATTATAAATATTTATTTAATTAATTATTATGCTTAAAAATTGCTTTTACTTGACATTTAATTATTATAATGTATGGAAAAATACCTGTATAATATTCTGATAAATCATTAATTTTAATAAAACCTGTTATTTTAATGAGCCCTAACTGCCCGCCTCGACTCCGTCTGTGTACATGTTTAGGATATTATTTTTACATGAACAGTTATTGTTACAGTGGCATATACAGACTAAGCATTTCAGCCATAGAACATCCACTGCCGAACATAAGGCTTATTAGATCTCGAATAAATCCAACCACTAGAAGCGGTTTGCATCCCCCTGGCCATACCAACATAGCAACACTGACCTACTCGTCGGACACATATTGCAGTGGTGTTCTTGCATCCTGTAGATAAGAAAATATTATTATAAATCCTGAGCGAATCTCCACAAATAGTGGAAAAATAAATAGAAACATATTCACAAAACCATACCTACAAGAGAATAAGAGAACCTCATCCTTTTGTTAAACGGTTACAATTTTTTTTTTTCGTATAGATTTGCGTTTGACTACACACTGTCTGATGTTAAGCAGATATGCGGTCTAGGATGTAACACGCTTACCTAGAAGATACCTATTTACTCGGGATTTGAAGACACCTACATTGTACTTTAGCGGGAAGACAGACCCAGGCAAAGCGTTCCACATTCTGGCAGTTCGTATGAGGAATGAGAACTCGATACGCTTGGTTCTAACGCGCGGAATGTCCACCATAAAAGGGTGTCGCTTTGGTCGCGTCTGTCTAGCCGTACGATAGAAGGGCGGGGCAGGTGGGACCAGATTGTGCAACTCCTGAGCGCACTCACCGAAGTGTATCCGATAGAAGGATGATAGACACGCCACGCTACGTCGATGCTCGAGACTCTGCAGCTTAGGTCGACGCGACACCGCAGTCCACCTCAGTCGGCAAGCCGACCTACTGGCCAGCCTCCGCACGGGCTTGTCCAGGCCCAAGACCCGGAGAGGCCGGCCCCACCTCGGGTTCCTCTTCGTTCACCAGGTTGAGGCAGACCTGGCTACTAAGCCCTCCCGCCACGACAAGGCGGGAACCCACTCGGGGAAGACAATTACCAAACCCAACCTGTGGCAAATTTGATAAAATGCCTGTTTTTAATCCTCCTACAAATTGGACACAGGTTGGGTTCACATTTGAACCACAATGACCTCTTTATACATCCGAACAAATCTTCAAGAGGAGCTTGCTGGAATCTTCATGCCAAACTTTTATGTTTTTATGCTTGTTTGACAGGTTTTTCCATATAAGCTCATTGCCGTTCAGGGTCCACATCCACCCTTCCACAGATGGTGGAGACCTTTTACACCCAATAAACTGCAGTGTTTGAAAAAAAAAATTCTAAAATGAGAGCTATTTATTGAGTCTTTTTTGATATTTGTTGCATGTTGTTTTCCATCCCAGACCCGTGCCAAAGCCAGGCGACGATGAATTTACAAGGTCAAAAAGCTTGTCCATGTTTTCGACCACATAGGCTGTTGTCGTGGCTTCAGCAGGTAGTTCACCTGAAAAAAAAAACATTAAAAGTATTACTAAAAGATATTTTTGAAATAATTGACCGAAGCGAAGCAAAGCAAAGTGTATGCCTAAGGATGTTGATCTTTGTCAACAAGATTATTCGACGAACTTCAATAAAAGTTGGTACACAGGTTCTATACAAAAATGTAATCTATTTTATTACCCGTTATACAGAGTTATCCAGAACTGGTGTACTCAGCTGAAAGGGGGTGATTAAGACCATCATTACGAACAACTTTTACTGTGGCGCCAATTCAAAATCATTTGAGAAAAAAATCTGTTTCATACATTTTGTGGATTCTGAGTTGCAATTTTATATGAAACAGGTAATTTTTTTCTCGAATTTAGAGTTGGCCCTGTAGTAAAAGTTATTCGCAATGATGCTCTTAAGGGGGTTTAATCACTCCCTTTCGTCTTAGTACCCTTACCCGGAAGGGGCTGATTAAGGTTAGCAGTATATTATTTATCTGCAACTCATTTCTGTCTACTCTGCTAAGTACCAAACTTGTCAGCCATTATGCCTTTATTAATTTTTAATTTACCAAAACTGGCACTATCCAGGGAGTGATTTCAGAGGGTTGGTCCCATAACGTAAAATGTACAGAATAATATGTTCTACGCAAAACTAAGCAAAGCTTGTGATATGGCTGTCAGAAACTGATATACTACATAGATATGTCTTTTTAAATACATGCTTATATAGATAGTATCTAGATAACAGCCAGACACAGATCAAACACCCATGTTCATTACATAAATACTTGCCCTGGGTGGGGATCGAACCCACGCCCCTTTGACCCAGAAGCTAGAGATTAAGATATGTGTCAAGAGGTCTACTGTTCGGAGAAGTTTTAATAGTTTGTGACAATCACCTATTGAAAAATGAAGGTATGCCTTAAGGTGTGCGAATGATAAAATACAGAATAAGGATACTGTACATACCAAACCCTATTTTAGTAAATATTCCACCTGCTACAGTATGGCTCAACACTTGGCCTGCCAATTTCACTTTGGTGATTTCTCAGACGATGTGCAATCACGAAATTCGGATGGTTACTATCCATCTCGAAAAACCACTTAATATGGCTCCATTCAGCAATACCTAGAAATAAAAAAGCATCACTTAGTTTCAATCACAATACTAAATTATTATTTACATTTGATGTTTGTTGCTTATTTACTTTATTCATACAGGTACATTATTAAAAATTGGTTTCATTACTGTAAAGTTATAAAATTAAAAATCAGTTTGAAATAGATACTTAGTTAGGTAGGTCCGACTTCAAGAAAGAGGCCAATCGCCGAATCCAACTCGGCTGGGCAGCGTTCGGAAAATTACGTAGCGTCTTCTCGTCCGACATACCTCAGTGCCTCAAGTCGAAAGTTTTCGACCAGTGTGTGTTGCCAGTGATGACTTATGGCACAGAAACGTGGTCTCTCACTATGGGCCTTATTAGTAAGCTCCAAGTAGCCCAACGAGCTATGGAGAGGGCTATGCTCGGAGTCTCTCTGCGAGATCGAATCAGAAATGAGAAGATCCATAGAAGAACCAAAATTACCGACATAGCCCAACGGATTGGTAAGTTGAAATGGCAATGAGTTTAATACTTACCAACTCCCTGTTTTTCATCTGATGAAATGTCTGTTGTGCATTTAATGTCATGCTTCATATAATTTGTTCTTCAACAAATCTTGCATATATTTGTCTTTTAGCAATATGTTCATATTTGTCTCATTTTTCAATTTTCTTGTGGTTTTTTGGAGTTTTGTAATTTTTTTAATAAGGTTTCTGTATTTCATATAGAGCCCTTTTTCTTGATGGGCCTGGTTTTTTTTTGTGGATTCTCCGTGTGGACAAACAGATCTCTCTGTTTGATTGTGATAATTCGATTTCGTGATGATCCTTCCGTGACAATCGTTTTGATGGCCCTGGTGTTAGGGTCCCTCTTGATGGATCTGGTGTTGGGGTCTGTATTGATGGCCCTGGTGTTGGAGGCCCTCTTGATAGCCCTGGTGTTGGAGGCCCTCTTGATGGCCCTGGTGTTGGAGGCTCTCTTGACGGCCCTGGTGTTGGGGTCTGTATTGACGGCCCTGGTGTTGGGGTCTGTATTGATGGCCCTGGTGTTGGAGTATTTATGCTGCTACCGCTATTTTGCTATTTTTGGCGTAGACTCAGGAATGTAAATGCTTAGGCTTGGGACCTGAAAATAAAAAGTAATGAATAGAGTAAATTATCAATAGTTATACACGCATAATATATGGTGAGGTTCTAATAGGCATGGTGACTATAACAATATAATTACACTGTCAGATAGATTATAAAATAATCGATCAGTAGTGAGTCGGACTTCCTATATCATAATATTCTCTGAATATTTCAAGCATCTTCCTATTGTCATTATTAATATGGAGCAAAAAATCACGTTTCTTGAATGGGAGCCTCCATAAATTTTTATTTAATTACATATTTATTTTCGAACTGAACTTATTATAACAAATTTTTTTTGAATATTTCAAGCATCTACCTGTGTCCGCTATTAATAAAGAGCATAAAATGATAAAAACGTCATTCAGGTTTGTTGTATGGGCCACTTTAAACATTTAAATTCGGCAATATTTCTCATTGTCATTTATTGTTTGACAAAAGAAAAAATATGTGTTCAATATGAGTAAGTATTTGACCGACGAAACAGAGGAGGTACTCCAGTCGATGCAACAAACAACAACAAACTAGCAGAAAAATGTATTCTGGGCTCAGCATGTATTAACTCTAGATAGCTAACATTCCTAAACTTGCATGAAAAGCTAACCATTCCACTTTTTGAGAGTGTATTTTATATGTGTACAAATTACATTACATAGTTTTCAAGCAGTCTTTAATTGCTTTATATAGATTCTTTGTGGCACTAGTTTACCTTCAGGAGTCAGTGCATTATTGCAACAGATAAAATAAAAGTTGACGTTTGCTATGTTAAGCACACACGCTCATAGGCCTCTGGTTTGTTTTAAGATTTTACAACATAATTATGTGAGAGTTCACATAATTATGGTATGATATAGGAATACATAAACATAGTCATATCTACCTAATATTTATGTTAAAAAAGTTCTAAAGGCGGTATTTCTTCTAGTTCTTCATTATCAGAAGGTTCATTACAATAATCATCACTCTCCACATTGTCAACTAATACCTGATCTTCGTTTTTAATAGAAATACCATATTTGTATCACTTTTTCCATTATTATCTAACGCCTAACTACTAATTTATCTGTGAGCACCGAATTAGGTGTCATTCTTCACAATCAATGTAATGATTACAAAAAATAAAAGAAAAATCACCGCATAAAACAGTCATAAAAGTTCCATAGAAGCTAACCATTCATCAAAATGACGAACTTTCGGTAGGTATCTCAAAAAATTAATTAATTATCAGAAAAATACAATAGCCACACAATGTGGCTTATCGGTCACTAAGTTGACACAAAAGTGCAAGAGGATTAGTGTAATGGTAAGAAAGGGACAGTGATTGATTGTGTGTTATTGTTTTTGTAATTTTGACGAATGTTAGCTTTCTAGGGTTAAATAACAGATCTAACTTACCACATCACATTGTTCATCTGGCACTGCAGATTTCACAAGATTTTTGCCAAGAAAAGATGTTGCTTTAAAATGGCGACTGCAAAGCATCTTACGCTTATTGAATAGCTTTTCTTGAAAGCTTCGTGACGACCACTCAAGGTGCTGAAACAGATATTGTCCCGATGATTCACATCTGGAAGTAGAATTGTTAATTACATTAAAAATTATAAAAATAAACTATTCTTATATCATAAAGATGTTAGAATCTAAATTGTTGTCTAGATTTCTTAATTGATGTTATCTTTCTTCACATTGAGTATAGACTTTTATGAGTATTGTATGAGTATTAATTTCACAGAGACTTGCTTACAGCGCAATCCTGCAGTCTTGGTGAGATCATATGTCCAACTTAAGGTTAGGCATCATACACTGTGCTTGCCGGCACATGGTCTCCAACTTTTGGAGCTCATCAATCACCAGTCCTCCAACAGATTCGAATATGGTTTACACTAACGAGGTTTGCCGGGATGGGCAGCTAGTATTTAATAAACAAAGCGAAATATCATTTATTCAGGGTTTGAATGACCTTTCAAACGCCACGTCTTAAAGGCCGAATCATACAAGTCGACGGATGTGAAGTTAGCTCCAAGCTGCGCAATATCAATCAATGCACGGCTACATGTGAGCTTCAGTCAGGATTGGATATTGCGCAGCTTGGAGCTAACTTCGCATCCGCCAACTTGTATGATTCGGCCTACACCTTTGATTATGTACCTGAGCTCTATATAGGCTATTTGTGTATAAACATACCGTTCAATATTCCTGGGTCCAGGTTTTGGAAAACGGTGCAATGTGATGTGGGGATCATCAGACTTGATTTTCCACATTTAGGTACCTACTACACTTCTGATAGTTCTCCAGGCTATACAGCATGCGACCACGAAAAGCAACGAAAAGAACTCATTTCGACGTGTGAAAAAGTGACAGTTATATACTTTGCCATAACGCTGTCTCGTTCTGACACTACGAACGAAATAATTCGTGGCGCGCATACTAGCCCGGCTGGTCCTTCATTTTAAAAATCACAAAACTAATAATAATAAATACCTAATGTAACGAGTCCTATCTCAGTCCATCAAATAACACGACATATCAATGCTCACAGTTATTAATATGCGGAGGAGTAAAACTCAACTATAAAATAAACAAATTACTGTAACGCAATTAGAATACAAAAAATAAATAAAGGGGTTTGAGAACTTCGTGAATTGTTTTGAAACTAAAAAAGTAAGGTTATGTTGTGTTGTGTGACGTGTGTGAAACTTAAAAACCTACCACAAACCAATAAGAAACCTACTAAATACTAAAATTGCAATTTTTCCACTACTAAATCTACCTCGCCGTCCTCCAAAAACACAAACTGTGGTCCCAGACAGAGCTGAACCTCTGACTTCACGAGGAGTGAAAAGTTCGCCATCCTTCAGAATCGTCATCCTGGGGAAGGGAGCCCCAGCGCAGACTGCAGAGCCTCTGCCTTCTGCAAAAGTACACCGACGTCGTTCATATTCATTCATTCATATTCGGGTGAGGCCGTGGATTTTGCCACTTTTAAAAAAAGAAAATTGTCTCTAATGTTCATCATAAAATAAAACAGAAAATACCAGATAAACTGTAATACTGATCTCATAAATAACTTCTTTCAGCTTTTTCTTTTTCTTTTAGGATAGTTTTAAGCGGATTTTGGTGAATCATCATGTTGAAACGCCAATCTGAATATTTCAGAGCCCTAATTTTAGATAAAAAAGCGATGTCTTTGATGGTAGGTTACTTACTTGTCGGTATTTTTACTTTTTTATTTAATGAGTCTACTGAACAAATTTAATTGAATCCAATTGTCTGATAGTTGAGACACAAGAAAGTGGTTTTAAACCATTGAAAACCTGCATTATCAGTGATTTATAAACATTTAAACATTTGTCTCCTTTATTTCACTTCTACGTTACTGTTTTCTTCGTTACCGGTATTTCGAGACACAAGCATGTAAATGTAATTTTTGGTAGAAATTGGGAATGATTATGGCAACACTGAGTTTTTGGGCCAAGAAAAAAAGTAAAAAGACGCCATCTTATTCGTTACCATTTGTGACAAGTGCATGTTGTGTGTTTCGGCAGCGAAAATCAAAAGAGTTTTTTGGTGATATTAAAGGTAAATATCGACTTTATAACTATTGTTTACGTAAAACTATGTGTCGAAATGGATAATGTAGATGATAGTTTATAGATTTATTCCAAATTTGGCTTAATTTAGAAATTATAACCTGCAAAAATCTTGAAAATCGAGCTTCTACGTTACTTAAGCGTTACTTCTATGTTACTGGTAACAAATGTTCTATGTTACGTAACGTAGAAGCATTGTAAAGACTAGTGCATATTGTTAATTTCGCTGGTTACAATACTACAGTGAGGTATTTATAAATGACATTTGTAGACGAAAAAAAAAATTCTTTACTATTGATAGTTGGCGTACCAGCAAAATTATGTCAAAGTCATTATTTTGATATCACATTTTCATCCTAATAATATTATAAAAGCGAAAGTTTGTGTGTGTGTATGTGTGTCAGTGTGTATGTTTGTTACCTCTTCACGCCTAAACGGCTGAACGGATTGGATTGAAATTTGGAACATAGGTAGATTATGAGCTGGATTAACACATAGGATACTTTTTATCCCGGTATTCCCACGGGAACGGGAACTACGCGGGTAAACCCGCGGGGCAAAGCTAGTAACAAATAGTTACTAAAATTTTGTTGACCAAACTCGGCACATAATGTTTCTTAGGTGATGCTGAATAGATTTCCGAGTTGCCTCCCAGGCACCTGTCAGTTAGCGAGGGGAGGGAAAAGAAACTTGATTTCACCTGAAAATCCACTTAAATATAAATAAAACGGTAAGTTTGGTATCGTTTTCGCATAACTAGAGAACGAGGAATTCATTTCTAAAAGAAAAAATAACGCATTACCTACATACAATAAAAAACAGAGTTATTTGATAAATATAAATTTATTTGATAATAAGTAAATTTTTAGGCGAAATCAAGTTTCTCTCCCCTACCCTAGCTAACTGACAGGTGCCTCCCCGGAAGGCAACTCGGAATCCACTCAGAATCACCTGAAAAACATCTATGCCAAGTTTGGTCAACATACAAATTTTCAAACGGTTCCCGTACAACAAATCGCAATAGCTCCTCCAGTATGGGAACTTTTGGAACCAAAAATGTCACCTTGAAAAGACCTTGTCAACGAATAAATTACATATTATTACTGATTAGTCTCATTACAATACTTTTACAGATGCCTATGACGGCGGCGGAAAAACAAAAAAAATATAGGGAAAGACTAAGAAATGAGAAACCTGAAAAATATGAAGAAACTAAAAGGAAGTCTAAAGAAAGATCTGCACAAAACTACAAATTGAAAAAAGCTAGTTATAGTGAGGAGCAGAAAGAAGAATTACGTCGTAAATGGAGAGAATCTCGGAATAAAGCTAAAAATATTACAGAGCAGTCAAAAAATGAACCTTCGACATCACAGTCTACAGATGATAAGCAAAATTTAAACCAGTTAACCACAAACAAAGAACGAAACATTCAACGGCGTATTGAATATAAACTTAAACAAGAAAATGAACAGTTGCGCTCAAAAATCGACAAAATGCTTAGGGGCTACAAAAGCTTACAGAAGAAAGTAACTCGACTTTCAAATAAATTAGAAAAGGTCAACGAATATTATGGAAATATAATAGAAAAGTTAGCTGATAAAAACAAGGGTCAGGAAAGCGAAAATCTTAGAAAACATGAGTTTACGCCAAATAAAAGAGTTACAGATTTTGTAGAAGAAACAATACCTAACGTGGCAACACCAAAAAAGGATGAAATTAAGAAAAAGCTGTTAGAACATGAAGTACTTACGGAATCACTAAAGTCAGAATACAAAAACTTAAATAACTCGGAAAAAAGCGTTATGAAAAAAATTTTGGGCAACAGTATTGTTAAAAAATATAAACACAAATCAAAAATAAGAGCCTCTCTAGGAATAAAAAGTAATATCAAAAATTATTGCCATCTTAAGAGCAAGAGGCAGACACTACAAAAACGAATTGAGGAATTTTATATTCGAGACGACGTGAGCCGAGCCACGGCTGGCAAAAAAGAGTACCGGACTATGAAAAAAGTCACTATGCAAAAAAGATATTTGTTGGACAAGTTAAGCGTACTACACAAAAAATTTGTTTCTGAGGTTCAAAAAATAAGCTTCAGTACTTTTAAAAAGTACCGACCTTTCTTTGTGTTATCCCCCAAAATAAAAGATTGCGAAAGTTGCGCATGCATTAAACATTCCAATATGCAGTTCCTGGTTAACGAGTTAAAATCACTAGATATTCTTGAAACAGATAATTTAAATGAAGTTACATCAAATTTAGTGTGTGACTTTGAATTCAAGCGGTGCATGTACAACGATTGTGAAGTGTGTTCAAATAACAAATTGGAAGCTCATAATAAAGATTTAACGACAAACGTAAGTTGGTTCGCCTGGGTTTTAAAAGAGGAAGAATATGAAAAGAATGAGGAAAAGAAAAAAGTTAAAAAGATGGTCAAGATTAAAAAGGATGGTACCTTACAGGAGTTGCTAAATATATTTAATTCTGAAGTAAAGAAGTTCAAAACGCATATTTATAATTTTTACTTTCAGTATAAACAATACAAGACTTGTATAGATAATTTAAAAGATAATGAGGTAGCAGTCCACATAGATTTCTCCGAAAATTTCACATGTAAATATAATAACGAAATACAAGCAAATCACTTCATAAAAAACCAGATTACCTTACATACAGGTGTTGCTTACTTGAAGGGCGAGAAACCTATTACCTTTTGTTCCATTTCTCCCTCAAACCAACACCACCCTGAAGCCATATGGGCCCATTTAGACCCCGTATTAAAATTTTTGAAAAATTCATATCCTACAATAGACACTGTACATTTTTTTTCCGATGGCCCCACAACCCAATACAGACAAAAGAAGAATTTTTACTTATTTAGTCAAATTTATGACTATGGATTTATTCATGCCACATGGTCATATTTTGAAGCAGCCCATGGCAAAGGAGCCGCTGATGGGGTCGGAGGAGCCATCAAGCGCACGATGGATATGAAAATAGCTCAAGGCACAGACATACCCGATGCTGAGACCGCATTTAATATTTTATTAGCCTCTGAAACAAGTATAAAAATTTTCTTCATATCTGCTGATAACATCAAAACCTTGGATACAACCATAACTTCAAAGTTAACTGCCCTACCTGGAACAATGAAAATCCATCAACTAATAGCTGTCGAAAAACATAAACTCAAATTTAGATATCTCAGTTGTTTTTGTCAGGGTTTAAGTGGTAAATGTGATTGTCACTCACCTCTTTTGCATGACTTTGCAACGCAAATTGACCAGAAGGAAAATGAAACCAAGAACAGAAGGAAACGTCGAAATGGTGAAGGAAATTCAGCAAAAGTGATAAGAAACACGAAGAAAATAAAACGAAGAAAAATCAGCTTGTCATCTGGAGATGATACGGATGAAAGTGGAGTTGTTGAATACGCAGACAGTGATGATACTTCTTGTTTTATTTCTAGTGGTGAAAATAGTAGCCTTGAAGAAGAACTCGATGAAAAAACGGGAGTATTCAAATCGAAAATTGATCCACAGAGAAAAATTACTATTCTGTCGGCGATCATCTTGAAAAAACCCGATGCTGATGTTTCTCAAAACAAAAGAGCTTTCTCGATCAAAAGAAAAATCGAATATGACAAAAAAGATGTTATGCAAGCTAAGTTTTGCAAAAATACAGAAGATGGAAAAGAAAACGTCGCAGTGTTGTCTCAAATTAAAGGTACCAAACAAAAAATAGTTCAAAGTGACAAAAGTAATCGCAATAAAATGGTTCAAAAATATGACGAAATAAATACAAAAGAAGATGAGAAAATTGAAACTACACATGACGAAAATGATACCGATATTCAGACTAGAAAAAATGAGAGAATTAAGAGAATGAATGATGAAAAAATTGAGACTAAAGAACATGAGCCAATTGAGGGTACAGTTGACAGGAAGATTGAGACTGAGACAATAGAGACTGAACACGATGACAAAGATGAGAATGGAGATGATGAGAAAATTAAGACTATAGATGATGAAAAAAATGTGACTGAAGAAAATGAGCAAACTGAGACTACAGGTAACGGAAATATTGAGACTAAGGAAATAGAGATAGAAGGGGATTACAAAAATAAGAATGGGGATGATGAAAAAATGAAGACAGCAGATGACGAGAATATTGAGACTGAGAAAATCGAGACTAAAGGGGATGACAAATATGAGAATGGAGATATAGAAAAAATTGAGACTGAAGAAGATGAGATAACGGAGACTCTGGAACGAAAAACAGACACTGAAAAAATCAAGGCCAAAGAAATTGATAAAATTAAGACTGGAAGAGATATCAAGAACGAATTTGTTTATAATATAAATGATAGTGTTATTGTCAGATACTTCCAAAGAAAAATTTGGAAATATTATATTGGATTTATAATTGCCATAGAAAAAAAAGACGGTGAAGCACATTATAAAATAAAATTTTTGAAAACTGTTAAAGATTCGGCAAATTCAGTTAAGTTTGCAGTCCAAAGAAAGATAGATATTGACATAATTACGACTAACTTTATTGTTAAAAAAGTAAATTTAGCTAATTTTCCACAAGAGTCAAAACAATATTACTTAGTGGATGACTTCGATGAAGTATATTTTAAATAATTGTCTACTCATTAGGTTAGAAAGTTGATTTAATTTGCTTTTGATTTTTTTTGTTATTTTGTCTCTCGTATAATATGTATGACTGAAAAAATTTCATAGTGAGCCTCATTTAAAAAAAATATAATCCATATATCCATTCATATTCTTATTCAGCTGGCTAGCACTTTGAATTAATAAGTAAAAGTTATAAAAAAAATTCAGAATCATATTATACATAATTATAGGATTTATAATTTTAGAATAAATAAATTCCTAGGCGATTCTCGTTTCTTGTTCCTGGAATTTAAAAAAGAATTCGTTACCATTTAAAATAAAGATTTTATTATCACCGTACCCACTAGTTTTTTTTATCGCGTCAGTATGACATAAGCTTAACAAAGCAACACCGTTACTTTCGCGTTACTTTAGTGTTACTGTAACGTAAAATATTCTGCGTTACTATACGTTACAAAGTGGCAAAATCCACGGCCTCACCCATTCATTTATTTGCCACTAATTGTTACAAACGTCTTAAATTAAAAAATTGCACTTACAAACTTAGTCGCCCTTTTCGGGCATTGCAAATTACATACTAGGGCGCTATATAAAGTTACGAAATAATTTGAACTTACGTAAATCTATTGGGCAGCTGATCGTTGTATAAATATACATCTCATTCTTGTTAGTACCTATACTAAGATCCTGTTATAATATTTTGAAGCTATTAAATTCAAAGTATTCCTCTAAAGAATAAAAACAGTTCGAAGATAAAAATTGTTTCAATTTTAAATTAAATGTTGTTGGTTTCGGCTCTTTTCGTATGTTTATTGGTAGTTTGTTGTAAATTTTGATTGCCATATAGTAAGGGCTTTCATTTAACATTTTTATTCTTGAGTATGGTAAGCTAAGATTATTTTTGTATCGGGTATTCAAATGATGTGTTTCTTTTATTTTACAAAAGGTGTGATGGTTTTAAATACGAATATGCATAATTCTTGTATGTATAGGGAGGGAAGTGGTAGGATATTATATTTTTTGAAAAACGGTCTGCAACTAACCGTACTGTCTATTTTTGCAACAATTCTGATGCATTTCTTCTGCATTATAAACAATTGTTCGGCATTAACGCTGTTTCCCCACATTAAAAATCTTAAATCTGAAAAAAGTCCAGGGCCAGATGGAATACCTAATGAGAGTTTAAAAATTGGAATACATATACTAGCACGCCCTCTCTCATACTTATTCAGTAAAATTATAAACACGGGTCAAATCCCAGAACAGTGGAAGAAATCAGATATAATACTCCTATACAAAAAAGGTGACCCCAAAGACATAGGCAACTATCGTCCAATTAGCCTTCTCCCTAGAACTTATAAACTTTTCACTTCAATAATACTAAGCAGAATAGGAGGCAAAATCGAAAATTTTCAACCTATAGAACAAGCTGGTTTCCGGTCGGGGTTTTCAACAATAGACCATATACATGTAATGCAGCAAATTATAGAAAAGTACAAGGAATTCAACAGACCTTTATATGTGGCCTTCATTGATTACGCAAAAGCATTTGATACTATATCACACGATGCAATTTGGGAAGCACTGTACAGATGTCAAGTCCACAAAAAATACAAAAATGTTTTGAAAAACATTTACGACAGCAGCACCAGTTGTGTGAAATTAGAGAAACGAGGTCCGGAAATACCAATTCGACGAGGAGTGAGACAGGGAGACCCTTTGTCTCCAAAGATTTTCATAGCAGTGCTCCAAAACGTCTTCGAAAATTTAAAATGGGAAAAAGAAGGAATCCGATTGGGAAACCGGTATTTAAGTCATCTCAGATTCGCAGATGATATAGTTATCTTCGCTGAAAGCAGCAGAAAATTGGAAAAAATGTTAAACGATTTAAGCGAACAGAGTGAAAAAGTAGGTCTTTTGATGAATAAAAACAAAACGAAACTTATGACAAACAGCTATACACATTCAATAAAACTTGAAGGACAATCGCTTGAGTATGTAAATAATTATATTTACTTAGGAAAAGAATTATCGTTTGAAGACAAAAACGAAGAAAAAGAAATAGAACGCCGAATAAATATGGGCTGGAAAAAGTACTGGTCACTGAAGGAAATTATGAAAGGTAACTACCCAGTTCATCTGAAAAAAATGGTCATGGATACATGCATTTTGCCAACCCTCACATATGGCTGCCAGACAAGGACTTACAACACTAAAATAAAATCAAAACTAGTAAGCTGCCATAAAGCAATGGAACGAAGTTTTTTACAAGTAAGAAAATTGCACAAAGTCAGAAGCGAACTCATCCGAAAGAGGACAAACCTAATTGACGTCCTACACTACAGTCTGCGGTTGAAATGGCGATGGGCTGGGCACATAGCACGATACGCCGACAAGCGATGGACATTAGAAGCAACAAAATGGAAAGGACCTACCGGAAAGAGACGACAAGGACGGCCAATAAAGCGTTGGAGCGATGAGATCGTAGCCATAGCAGGAAAGCAATGGGTTGAACGAGCTAAAGATAGGGAAAACTGGAACTCGCTGGAGGAGGCCTTTACCCAAACAGGGGTTCCTATCCCAGAAGATAGATTATACAAATAGAAGGAAAACTGTAAATAAAATATATATATATCATTAAGTATACATAGTCTAAAAGTACTATTAGTTTAATTATTAAGTTATATTTTTTAATGTAATTCGATACATGTAACAGTTAGGTGATGGGAAATATAATAAAGAAGGCTTTAATAATAATAATTAATAAAACGCTGTTTCCCCACAGCATTAACCCGTATTTTAACCATGAGTGTGCGTACCCGTAATATGCTGAAATCGCTGTTTTTATATCTGTACTGATTTTGATTTCGAAGAGTGCATATGTAAATCTAGATAGCTTTGTTTTGATGAAATCTATGTGTGATTTCCAGTTAATGTGTGTGTCTATATTTATCCCTAGAAGGTTCAGCGACTCCACTTTTTCTAGTGAAATGTTTTTATAATTTAGAGTTAGGTCAAGTGAGGGACTGTTATAAGATTTGAATTGCATAATTTTGGTTTTTTCGTAATTTAATGCCAGGTTATGTTGCTGAAGCCAGTTTGAAACTTTTTCCAGAGTATTTTGTAAGGTGTGGTTTGGATTTTGGTCTTTTTCTAATTTTACTAGTATTGAGACATCATCAGCAAATAGCACAGGTTGTTCGTTTTCATTAAATATTTTCGGAAGGTCGTTGAAATATATTAGGAATAAGATGCATCCTAGCAGACTACCTTGAGGGATTGAACAGGTCAGAGTTTTTTGTATGGATCGTATTACTTGCATTTGATTAGTTTCATAGTTAAAATGTTCAATTTGAACTATCTGTTTTCTGTTGGTTAAAAATGATTTTAGCCAGAGATAAGCTGGACCCCGAATACCTGATCCATAGAGCTTCGATAGTAATATTCGGTGTGAAACCTTATCGTATGCCTTAGTCATGTCAAGCAGCAACCCCATGGAAGTATTTCTGTCATTTATATGTTGTAGAGCAGTTTGTACATATTTAAACACTGCAGATGTTGTAGATTTCGATTTTCTGAAGCCATTTTGGCTATCGTCTAGTATTTTATATTTTTCTAAAAATGTGTAGAGTTGGTTATACATGGCCTTTTCAAAAATTTTTGAGAATGTTGGTAAAAGAGATATCGGCCTATAGTTGCTGGGGGTTGTCGTGTCGCCTTTTTTATGGACTGGCTTAACTAATGATATTTTGAGTGAATCTGGGAATATACCATCGCGGAAACTTTGATTAATGAGATGTGTTAGAGGGCTTGAAAGTTCTTCGGCACATTGTTTTAAAAGTGTTGGTGGTATGTCATCTATTCCACAGCTTTGTTTGTTTTTAATCGATTTAATGATCTTGAGAGTGTCTCTTTGGCTTATAAATTGTAAGTACATAGAGTTTTTCGGTGGGTTTATAACAGGTTCTCCTGGTTTTTCAGCGTTGCTATTGTCCTGACCAATTGTACAGAAGTATTCATTGAACGCATTTGCTATCTCTATTTGGCTGTCAATTATTTCTTCATTATGCTTTAACGTTAGGTTTTTCTTCTGAATTTTCTTAATTTTGCCTGTTTTTACAGTCAGATTTTTCCATTTATTTAGTGAATCCAATTTTTTTAGAAATTTTGATACTTCGCTTCAATAGTTTGGTATATATTATCTGTAAATGCTTTCTAATAACGGGGTTTTGACTTTCATTTAAGATAATTCTTAGCTCTCTTTTATGTCTACACGATTTCTTTAGCCCTTTAGTTAGCCATCCCTTTTTTAATTGAAATTTTATTTTTACTCTCCTTTTTGGTATAAATTTATTTAATTTTTGTGTGTTAATTTTTGTTGTTAGTGAATTTTTAAATAGCTGAGTATTTTTTATTGTGTATAATCGTTTTTCTTTGTACCAGAAGTTTTTCCCATTACAAAGTGTGTTTTGAGAGTCTATTTCTACATTTATTGACTTATGGTCTGATAGACCGTAATCTTTTACAAATGTTTTGTTTATTAGATGTTTGTGATTGGTAAAAACTAGGTCTATACATGTAGCAGTGACGTCAGTCACTCGTGTGGGCTCACGTACAATATTTGTCAGATTAAAAGTGTTCATAAAATGTATAAGTTCTTGAGTAGTTTGTTTGTTTTTATCTAAGAAATTAATATTGAAGTCTCCTCCAATAATAATATGTTTATTTTTTTCTTTTTTACTTAATTTGGATAGAATTTTAGATAACTGTTCATAGAATATATTTATATTACGATCACCTCTATACAATCCTATAAAGATACAATCTAGCTTAGGAATTTCTATTGCACTAATATCTATAATATACTCTTTGGAATCTTTGACAATATCTATTCTTTCTATATAATCTAAGTCTTCTATCACTATTACACAAGTTCCTCCTCCACCGCGATCTTTTCTACAAAACAGAGATGCTATTTTATAACCGGGTAGAACTATAGATCGGCAAAAATCTTCGTTTCTCCACACTTCAGATAGTGATAATATGTCCGGTTTAATTTCAGTTAATATTTGTTCCAATAGCTGAATTTTATTTCCTATACTTTGTATGTTCTGGAATATGGCAGTAAACTTCTTATCGAAAAAGAGTTTTCGTTCTTTGTTGGTCTTCAGGTTTACTTTGTTTTGCTGTCTTTTGGTTTGTCTTATTTTTTGTCTCTTCTGTATTCTTAACTGAAGGTGGATTATTAGTGAATGTTTCATTACTGTTTGGGACTTTTTTCCCATTAATAAACAATGTATTATTTTTTATTACAGCATGGTCTCCATTTTTTCTCGCAGATTGCATAGCTTTTCTTAACTCATTCCTTTCTTCTAATGTAGTTCCAGATAAGAACTTTCCTATAGCCAATCCGCTGTTCTTAAATACTCGACCATTTTCCATTACATGTTTAGTAATCCTTTTGTTAACTAGTTCAATTTCTAGTGGTCTTCTTTTCCCATATTTACCGATACGTTTTATTTCTTCTATATATGGGTTGATATTTATATTCATGATCCCGTAGAAAGCTTCAGATACTCGAGCATAGAGGTCATTTTCTATTTCGTTTAATTCTTCAGTTAATCCGTACATTACTATTTTTTTAGAGGTTTCAAGTTTTTCGAGTTCTTGTTTGACATTTTCAATTTTTTCATTTGTAGCACTAATTTCTTCTTCTAACTCTATCTGCCTGGATGATAGTTGAGACGTTTTGTTTTCCATGTCAATTTGTAACTTTTTGATACTATCAGTGAGTTCAGCTTGAATTGCATTTTTTACGTCCGCTAGGATAGACGCTCTCATTCCCTCTAGCTTGGCGTCTAGTTATTGGCTGAGTTGTTCAATTGTTATTTGTGTGGGTGTAGATTGCGGTGTAGCTGACATATTGTCTTTTATAACAGGCCTCTTATTTTGGGTGTTAGTATCCATTATTATGGTATTACCCATGATCTCATCAAAAGAGTTATCACTTTCAGAGCTGCTAATATTAAACGTTTTATTTGCACGTTTATTATTTCGGGCTGAGTTTTGTTTTTTTGCATGTTTTGATCTCAATGTCATATTAGTACCTGTTATGTCCTGGGTCGTTGGCAATATTTGAAGCAAGGTACGTACTGGCGTATTATCGTTCTTAGTTTGTCTTGTTGAGTTACAGCACTCGGGGCAGATCCATTGTCGTTGGTAAATATGTAGCTGGTTTTTGTAGTCGTCTTTGGAAATTTTTACACATAGATAGTGATACTGGCCGTTACATTGGGTACATTTCGAAAGTTCGTTTAGTTTAATGTACTGGCAGCACGCTTTGCAGTCCCTCATATTGATGTCAAAGATCGTAGTCCACTATTTAGTAAAAATATGTTCAAATGTTCAGTCACTTTTGGTATGCTCCTCGTATGTAGCACAGCTCTAATTCGAGGAATTTCGGGAATGTGACTGCGGCCGCAGCGTTGCTAGGAGACGCGTTCGCGCGCTTGCACCGTGCCGTGGCCTTGGGTCAACTTGCGTGTTTAGCGATCGTAATAATAATAGTTAAAATACGTACTTTTTCTTGGTGTTTAAAAAGTGTTTTAATATTTACCAAACTAAGTCCGAATATGTAATAACATAGGTACACTTAATTACACATTAGTTTGGAGTGGAAAACTTTATCAAAAGTCAATTTTATCACTATTATTATTGACTCGTTTGTTATGGCGATGGCGTGTTCACTCTCCTTTTAATTTTTGTTTTATCACTTATTCACGGCGGAGTTTTTTAAAAGATAACACTAGTGTTTATTGTTGGTAGTCGTATGATTATACTTATTGCATTATATGTTCATTTGAGATCGCTATTTATTTAATAATCACGATTTAGTACGGAGGTAATGTTTACGCGGCGAGTGGCGCGTCACTCGTTCTCGCAAATCGCATGGGGAGGAGAGTTCTATCACGAAAATTTTCATGATAGAACTCAATCATTTAATCATTCAATAATTTTATCATTTTCATTCGCCCGAAGCTTCGCGCGATGTTCGTCGTCGTCGGGTGCAGACGAAGTTCCTGGATGGCCCTGTATGTAGTCTATTAGATCAGTCTCTGGCAGCGATATAACAAGCAGTTTTTATTTTATGGTCAGAAACCGTTATTAAAAATTATTCCCCTGATAGTCATTCCTACTAATCATGGGTATTCGTGTTTTTAAATCTACTTCTAGAATTTGCTAATGATGTTTGTTAGAATGGCTCTAACATAAAATAGTAAGAAGAGAAGAAGATTCTGTAATTACTAACTACAATTATTAAATAAATAAATAGAAACAAGACATTTCTTGCAATTTTATTAACATTTCTGAACATCAGACAACATAAATTAGTTCGTGTAATAGGGCCTATTCTGTGATTAGTTCATCCATAGTTTCACAAAGCATATTTTATTTTGTATTATTACCAATATTACAAAACATAATTACCTACAATATCTGATATCAAATGCACCTTTATAGTCCTTGGTGGGTGCTTGTGTAGTCTACTGTCTGTGGAACTACTAGTTATTACTATGCCGCAACTCGATTTTTCTCGTTCCTTGCAGTTTACTATGAGAAAACGAAATTCAAAAAAAAAGGTCGCGGTCAATTGTGATTTTATACAATTGACCGCAAAAGCGCCATAGAGCTGTTGAGGCTCCATCCGAACTCTTTGATTACGTCAAACTTCAGCCGAAAGAGTGAAAAACTACCGGCGTACCCGTCAGACCGCGCGCGATCTGTCGAGTCGAGGCGCGGGCAACTGTTTCCTTACAAACGCGAGCCGCGACCGGACCTATGTGCGCCCTTATTAGACAACCAGTACAATACAGATGACCGCTCGCCCGCTCTACCGCTCCTACCGCGCCTGTGTGCGGATCGCTTTACAAACGCGAGCCGCGACGAGCCGCGACCGGACCTATGTGCGCCCTTCTTAGACAACCAGTACAATACAGATGACCGCTCTACCGCTCCTACCGCGCCTGTGTGGATTGTGGGATTTGAAATAATTCAACCTCGTCGCGCCGATTCCTTATTTTCGACAGCAGATCTTTAGCTAAGTCGTTGTAGAACTATGGGTGTAAGTTACATCGTGGGTGGGTTCTAATAGTTTCAACTATTCGGCAGATGGCATAAATAAAATAATTATTATAGCAGCAACAGAAATACGTCATCTGTGAAAATTTCAAGGTTCTAGCTATCACAGTTCATGAGATAGAGCCTGGTGACAGACAGACAGACGGACAGTAAAGTCTTAGTAATAGGGTCCCGTTTTTACCCTTTTACGGAACCCTAGAAAGTTTAATGGTTGCGTTGTTTTAAAACTCTATTTTTTTTATAGTTAAGTGAAAATAAATTAAGCTAAATAGGTAACTTTAGTTATTTTACATGACCGAGTCTTTAGCGTGGGATTCCCATAGAAGTATTATTCAAAATGGCAACATTAGTAAAATAAAGTGGGATATTCTTCCATGTCCAAAACGAATAGCCGAGGGTTGCCACACTTGGTATTTTTCCCCAATATGGTGTCTTTTATTTGCTGATTGTGGTTATACGTATTTATTTCATTACTAGCTGACCCGGTGAACTTCATATCAACTTCATCTGCTACACACAATTTCAATGGCGTTTAGTGCCACTGACGACCAGATACGGCAACTTTTACATTTTGTACGGGAAAGTTTTAAATTGATGTTTTTTTTTCCCGCAATTTTCTTATTTTTTCTTGCATAAAAACTGTCTCCTAACAAAAATATTCGACCAAGTACGAGTCGGACTCGCGCACGGAGGGTTCCGTACTGTATGGAAGTCCCCTTTAATATACCGACTCGCACTTAGCCGATTATTATATATATATCACAACGATTTCCTCAAGAAATCTATATATATATATTTCTTGGGGAAATTAACAAAATGATTAGACAGCACTTATAACACAACTCACACGACAACTATCTCTTTGCAACTATAGTACCTACGGTTATCCTGCTAATAGTGCTTGCCCAAAATTTCACATTTATTAAAATTGAAACTAGAATTCAATTGTGTTATTCTTTCTTCTTTATTATATTCAATCGCAATAGGATCATGGAAGGCGGAGACAACTCACTGATGAATGGTAAGTTTTTCAAAGGTATTTCAATAGTTATTTCAGGAGGCCTACCGTATAGACTTATAATAAGGCTCGTTGGATCCAGTTTGTATCCAGCGTGTCCCTTCGGTCTTGACCAAATCGTCAGTCCACCTTGTCGGTGAACGTCCTGGCTGCTATAGCTGTGGTTTTTATTCGAGAACTTGACGAACCCATCGACTATTAGATCCGTTCTACGAACTACGAGTAAGTGCATTGTGCTCTGTTTATTGTCATTTCAACTAGTTTAGTGTGACATTAGTAATTAATTAGTGTTACTTTATAATTTTAACAATTTTTATTGTTTTATTTTTAGTTTTATGACATAATATAGGGCAAACACAGAATAGGCCCTATTACACAGGGCAAGGGCAAAACAGTATAGTAAATAAATGGTATGAACTAGATGTTTTATAAAATATCTTAATCATTCAATTTTTTTAAAATAACATGTAAAATCCTTAAATACTATTGTAATTTGTAATATTATAAGTCGGGAAATATATTTGTTGGCTTGTTACTCTTTCACGCAGCATTCCGGTTCGGGATATTTTATAATATTAGTAAGGATGAATAATCGGCCAAGTACGAGTCGGACTCGCGCACGAAGGGTTCCGTACTGTTTGGGAGCCCCCCTTAAAAATATGTTTTATTTTAATTTAAATATTTACTATCGAAGTGAATATAAAACAAATATTCTGTGAATATTTCAAGCAGGTAACAGGTATACTGTTACCATTATTAATATCAAGCGAAAACGGCAGGTTTAGTTGTATGGGAGCCCACCTGAAATATTAATTTTATTTTGTTTTTAGTATTCTTTGTTATAGCGGCAATAGTAATACATCACCTGTGAAAATTTCAGCTTTTTACCTATAACGGTTCATGAGATACAGCCTGGTGATAGACAGACAGACGGACGGCGAATTTTTGAAATGTTTATCACAAAAATAACTCTTTGAGATAAACCTAGTAAAACTAGTGGGATGCACTATAAAATTTAAATCATTTCATTTTTATTCACAGAATATTTAGTTGCATTTTGAATTATTCCAAAATAATTTACTAAATCAATTTCAGCAAAATGATAATAATGTCACACCTAAATAAATTACACAATATATAGGTCCACAAAACACTGGCCGCATTACCGCGTTGAATGGCGATGGCCAACCTTTGCTCCAGGAAACAGCTGGAGCGGGGGTCACCAGGTCACCACACTTTCCCTAATCCGCCGGTCAATTTGTCTGATTGACAGTTTAGCCTCGGTCCCCCAAGCGCCGAAAGTTTCAACGGCGATGGGCACAAATAGTTATTGCGCCTCCAAAGCCACATATTTTAAACGCTTTTTATACTCAGCGTCCTCAGCAGCCGCCGCTAGGGAGAGGATAGAGTGACTCAGGTGAGAGGCGGCAACCATGCTGATTTATAAAATTAAAATAAATTAAGGGCCCATAAGGTACGGAACCATTTGTGCGCTAGTCCAACTCGCACTTGGTCGATTCCTTACTCTTTCCTAATAAAACTCGTAACAAGACTCGTTGGATCCAAATTGTACCCAGCGTGTTCCTACGGTTTTCACCTGATCGTCAGGCCAACATGACGGCGGAATTCCTGCGCTGCGATTGCCGGTACGTGGTCTCCATTCGAGAACGTTACAACCACATCGGCTATCCGCTCTACGAACTACTTGCTCTGCTTAACTTTAAGCTTACTATTTAATTCGCTCCATTTACATCTATACCAATATTATAAAGAGAAAAGATTTGTCTGTTTGTTTGTTTGCACTGAATGGGCTCCGAAACTACTAAACCGATTTGAAAAATTCTTTTACTATTGGAGTGCTACACCATCTCCAGATGATATAGGCTATTTTTATTTTCAAAAAAATTAGGGAGCATAATAAAAATTACGTGTTAGGTAGTCATGTATGCTGGAGCACCGACAGCAACTATTACTGTTGTCCAATAGCCCACTACCGAGAATAGCCAGCCGGCAAAACCGCTGAGTGCGCGTCTGGCTCCACGGTGGTCCGGCATGCATTACCGTGGGAGGCGGTAGATAACACCGCTCCCGTTAGCTTTTAGTTTAGTTGTAAGTTAGTTATAATTCAACTCTTAATATGATCAGACGTATTAAATAAGTAAAAATCAATTTTTGTCTTTTTAAAAAACAAAACCCGCGATCCTCAATTTTGACTGGCGCAGCCGGTAGGATTGCTGGGATACGTCGCGTAAAGTCGTAAAGTGATATTCGCGCGTACACGTAGTTACGGTTTCTTAAATTCAGTGACCGAGCTCGCAGCAATCCGAACCAACAAATAAATTTGTCTTCATTGGACGCGGCAGTTTTTACAAGGCACTACTAACTACAGCAGAAGGATGAAGACGGGTGTTATGTGAGTAAACCTTTTCGCATTCCATTCCCTGTTTTCATTTATTTCCGTTGGTTAGACCAAATAATCGTTATTTGATTTTCAATTGCGTACCGACATCGTCGCTATAATTTCAAGTACTTAGTTAAACTAGTTTATAAATTGTGTTAAGATAAATATATCAAAATGGTAGACCAAACGGTGAGAATAGTACCCAAAGATTTATTATGTATAATACCTAAATATGAGGGGGAACAAAATCTGCTAAATCTTTTTATAAGAAAATCGCAGTACATTTATAACGGATATAGCTCAACAACTAATGCAGTACAGCAACAATATGTATTTCACGCAATTACCAGTAGGTTGCATGGTAGAGCCGCTGCTTTACTAAGTGAGCGCGAAGACATAAACTCATGGCCCGCACTCAGAGATGTATTAGTTCAGCATTTCGGCGACCCACGCTCCGAGGAGTGTATCGCGATTGAATTAGAACAAATGCGTATTAACAACGGAGAAAGTTACATAGATTTTTGTCACAGGATACAGCAGACCCGTAGCACACTCTTTGCCAAGGTTAATCTTTTAGCCGACGAAGGAGTAAAAGCGGCTAAAATGATCGTATATAATAACATGGCTCTAAACGTATTTCTTTACAACCTCACTGAAGACCTAATTCGCATCGTGCGCCTGAAAGGGTGCCCCAATTTAGAGGCCGCGTTGAGCATCGTCACTGAAGAAGTTAACTTCATGACGCAATTTAATGCCAAACAAAAACAGAGACAGGCCTCGGCCGCACCCGCTAAAACAGTAAGCAACATTTCTAATAACAACTTTAAATTCGGAATACCAAACCAAAACCAAGTCGCAGCGCCTAACCCAAGCTTTAAGTTTGGGATACCGCAACAACCCCAAGGTTTTAGATTCGGCCTTCAGCCCCAAAACACACCCCCACAGATTGGTTTTAGACCCAATTTTCAAATGAACACCCCGCCAACAGGTTTCAGATTTAATCAAAATGCCGGGCCCCAGAACTTCAGATTCGGCGCCCCACGGCCAAATTTCAATTTTGGACAAGGTCCTAGACCACCATTTAACTCAAACTTCGCAAGACCACCTATGCCGCAACAACATTTTGGCCAAGGATTTAAATTCGGCATCCCGCCAAACGCAAATCGCCCCAAACCAATAGAAGAACCGGACGTCTCGATGAGGACAGCCCGACCACTGAGGCAAAACATGTTGAATGCCTCGGCGGACACAGAAAACGTATTCTACAATAACGAAATTGTAGAGGAAACCACCGAGCAAAATGGCGATGCCGCATACTACGATGAAAACTACATGTACAATACAGAGGTCCCGGAAGCCCATGACATGCCCGGGGAGGCGTACGAATACGCAGATATGACGGGCACGGAAAATTTTCGGTTAACAGCCTCCAGTTATCACCCGAAATAATAGAGCTAAATTGCAGTTCTGTTCTAAAACTACCGCATATAGTAATACCCGAAATTAAAGCACGCTTCATGATTGACACCGGAAGTACAAGGTCCTTCATTAGCCCTGCAAAAGCGGACGAATACTTTTCAGCTTTCAAATACTACGAGCCGTTCGAGGTGATAAGTACACACGCCCGTAGCCAGCACAGTGAGGCTATCTGCATACCGCTATTAAAAACCTTCCAATGCGTAGGCAAGCACAAGTTCTATGTGTATGACGTCGATAGTCGCTACGATGGTCTAATAGGAAGCGATCTATTGAAGCAACTGGAAGCTAAAATCGACATGAAAAACCAGATCCTACAGACACCCTACGCAAACATACCAATTATATATAACCCACCGTACGAAATATTACTAGAGCCCCGAACGGAATCAAGAGTCAAAGTCCCAACCGATCTACAAAATGGCGAGGCCATCATAGATTTTGTTGATTTTGGACAAGGAGTAAGAATGCCAAGTGCCCTTGTCACGTGTGAAAATTCATTCGCCTACACCGTTATTCAAAATACTTCCGAAGACACCATTTCAATGGCATTTGCTAAGCCACTTAAAGTAACTAAACACGAGGGCGAAGTATGTAACACAAACGTAACCTCGAGTAGTTGCGAGGTTGACCAACTCCTAAAAGAAAATCTAAAAAAGTTACGGCTAGACCACACCAATAAAGAAGAACGAGAAGCTATAGAAAAGTTATGCACTGAATATCGAGACATCTTCCACTGCGAAGGTATACCACTTTCATTTTCAAACAAGGTCAAACACGAAATTAGAACCAAAAATGAAGACCCCATATTTATTCGACCGTACAGACATCCACCCCTCTACAACGAAGAAATCCGAAACCAAGTGACCAAACTCTTAGAAAATGACGTCATAAGGGAATCGCACTCACCTTGGAGCGCGCCAGTACATCTGGTACCCAAAAAAACCGACGCATCAGGTGAAAGAAAATACCGTATGGTCATAGATTACAGACGTCTCAACGAAGTGACCACGGATGATAAATACCCGCTGCCTAATATCGCTGATCTCTTTGACAAATTAGGGAAATCTGTGTATTTTAGTACCATCGATTTAGCAAGCGGATTTCACCAGATCGAAGTGAGGGAAGAAGACCGACAAAAGACAGCGTTCTCCACGCAAGCGGGTCACTACGAGTTTACCCGAATGCCATTCGGTCTAAAAACCGGACCAGCTACGTTTCAGCGCGCAATGGACAACGTGCTCAGAGGACTACAAGGACTGCATTGCCTTGTGTACTTAGATGATATAATCGTGTATTCATCTAGCCTGCAAGAACACATTGAGAAGTTGCGTATGGTTTTCGACCGATTGAGGGAAACAAACCTGAAAGTGACATTGGACAAGTGTGAATTCTTCCGCAAGGAGGTACTTTACCTTGGCCATATGATAACTAAGGATGGACTTAAACCCAATGATGATAAGATACAGGCCGTTCTGAACTTCCCAATTCCAACAACAACTACCCAAATTAAAAGCTTTTTGGGATTAGTGGGATATTACCGTAAATTTATTAAGGACTTTGCCAAAATCACCCGTCCCTTGACGTCCTGTTTAAAAAAGCGAAACAAAATAGAACTCACAGACGAATTTGTGGGCGCTTTTGAGAGATGTAAAGAGCTGCTAGTGAATGCGCCTATCCTACAATTCCCGGACTTCTCAAAACCATTTATACTCACAACTGACGCGTCTGATTTCGCGATTGGTGCAGTAATATCCCAGGGCCCCATAGGCTCGGATAAACCAATAGCCTATGCCAGTCGCACCCTGAATGACGCTGAAACCAGGTATAGTACCGTAGAAAAGGAGCTATTAGCCATCGTTTGGGCCGTGAAGCATTTCAGGCCATACCTATACGGTAGGCGGTTCACCATCTATACCGACCATAGACCCCTTGCCTGGCTCAATAATATGAAAGAACATAACAGCAAGCTCACCAGGTGGAAGCTCCGCTTGGCAGAATTCGACTATGACATCATCTATAAAAAAGGCAAACAAAATTGTGTAGCGGATGCCTTATCGCGTATCAAAGTCAACGCGATAGAGAAGGACGTCGACTCTATGAAGGTCAACGTAGAAAAGAAACAAAAGCAAATCCCAAAAAAGGAAACAGATAAAGAAACTCAAGACGGCGACAATATGACCGTCTACCAGATAATACTGTCAGAATCAGAAGAAGATCAAAGCGAAGACACAATCGTTTTGTCATCCGAATCAGAATATGGCCCGCTAACCCCTATATACGAACCAAGGTCTCCTTTTTCTATTCCATCCGCAACAAGCGACACGTTGACAGCATCGGAACACTCAGAAACTGAACATTCCGTTTACGAAACGGATTCCTCCGGAATTCCCATTATGAACGAGGCCATAGATACTAAATCTAACCAAATCTTAGTACACACTTGGTTCAGAGGAGAATTGACAGTTAAGGACTTATCAAGGCCAAAACAAAAGATTTTGGAAGTCCACTTACCACTGGAAAGACCAGATTTAGTGAAACAGTTCCTTAAAGAATATATTAAACCAAAAGTTAAATATTTCATCTATTTTGAAGACGAAGGACACCGGAAACAATTTGCTGAAGTAATTACCAAATTATTTAAAAAGGATACCGTAAAGATTTTCGAATGTACCCAGAGGGTCATATACGTTGAAGATGAAAATGAGCAGAAAGAGATTGCGAAAAAGTACCACATTGGAAAAACCTGTCACCGAGGAATAAAAGAGACGACTACGCATCTGAAACGAACATACTTTTGGAATAACATGGAGGTTACAGTAGCCACCATAATAAATTCGTGCGACGGCTGTAAAACTATGAAATACGACAGGAAACCGCTAAAACCAGAGCTACAACTCACACAGACCCAAACAAAACCATTCCAAGAGATTTTCATAGATGTCTTCACCATAGAAGGAAAATCATACCTAACTTTAGTCGACGCTTTCAGCAAACTCGGACAAGCCATGGGGATTGAGAACAAAACCACACCTGAAATAATTAGGGCTCTCATTAAGTATTTCTCTATGTATGGAGTACCACATAAAATCAGTGCCGACTCCGGGTCAGAATTTAATAACGCCCTGCTGAAGGAAACCTTAAGCCTCTATAAGGTAGACCTGCATATTGGTACCCCACATAACTCAAACTCAATGGGGGTGGTCGAACGGTTTCATTCAACCCTTATCGAAATTTATCGGCTTGCCAAATACGAACACAAACTCACAGACGCAGCGTCAGTAATGACCTACTCGCTCATGTCATATAATCACACAATCCACTCCACCACAGGACTAACGCCTTTCGAAGTAGTATTCGGTCACACCGACTCTAAAAATCCATTTAATGTCGAATTTAACAGGGAATACACACAAAAACTAGTACAAGATCACAAAAACCGTATCAAATTCCTATACAAATATTTAACCGATAAAGCTATAAATATCAAAAAGAAAATCAAGGAGAAACTTGGAGGAGAAAAAGAGTTCAAAGTAAAAGAGGGAGATACAGTTTTCGTAAAAGGCGTAAACGTAAGAAGAGGCAAGGATAAACCGCGGTACGAAAAGGCGGAAGTCGTAGGTGAATTAGACAGGAACATTGTACCGATTAAAATGAAAGGTCGTGAGACTAAAGCACCAATTAAGGATTTAAAACGTCCTTCACAGGTGCGCCCTGGTCCTGCTGCAGACGTCAGCTGCCCTGGCCCTTCTACTTCAGCAGATCAGGGATAACCCCGGGATCTTCCCGATCAAAGAAGGTCAAGCCCTTATAAGTAGTGATAAGTGGTCTATTATTAAAACCCTAGATTTAAGTTTAATCAGAGACGATTTAGATTTTAATGTTAATAGATATGTAGATTTGAATAAGCATGTAGAGAACTATTTCGGAAATAAACCCATTAACGCAGGCATCAATGACATAAAGACTCAGACAGATTTTATCAAAAATATTACACTGCAGAAATTAAACCAGCTAATTCCTGTTAAAAGAGTTAAACGCGGCCTCCTAAATCCCCTGGGATCGATAATCAAATTAATTTCCGGAAATTTAGACAATGACGACGCTATGAAGTACGACGCGTTAATACAAAATGTAAAATCGACGCAAATCGCAGAAAATAAAAGAGTAACAGTGGTCGCAGAAATGCTGAAGTCATTGGTGAATATTACGAACAATACTAAGAACAATTTCATTCAATTGGATAAGGCAATTTGGGAAGTTAAACAACAGCTAAGTAGTAATAACGCCACTACAGATACGCTCAAGATCATTAACACATATCACTTATTTTTCCATAACTTCCAAACTTTCTATACCATATTGAACGAGATTGAAACTACTGTAGCTTTTAGTAAATTAGGAATGTTACATCAAGCCATTTTAGACCCTAACGAATTGTTGTTAATACTTAAGGATGTAGAACGAAAAGGTAAACTCATGTTCACGGCTAACTTTGAAAATCTACTGAAATTAGAGCAATGTATAGAGCTAAAGGCTTACGCAAAGGAAAATCAAATAACTTTCATTATGGACATACCCCTTGTAGAAAACGATACATTCACATACTACAAGGTCCTTCCCCTACCTGTTACAAATTCCCGTAGCCAAACTCACCTTATCCTGCCAAAATTTCCTTATTTACTGACGAAAAGGTTGAAAACAGTGTCGCTATCACGCCCCTGAAAGGAAATAGAAGAATACCTATTTCTCTGTGAAGAAGACAACTCATCCTCCTTGGTTAAGGATACCTGCATTGCCGACCTGCTCCGATTCGCATCAGATACAACTCAGTGTCACCAGATACCAGTTGACGTAGAAGAGGTAAAAGTAGAGAAAATACAGGATAGCCGATGGATGGTGTTTGCTAGGACTGACGTCCTCCTCACTCAAAACTGCGGGAACGAGATAACTCACCACCACCTTCGAGGGACCTACATCGTGACTACAGACGACGATTGCGAAGCCGAAGTTAAAGGCTTAGTCATGAGAAGACATCGAGAGCACTCAGGAAGAATGTCTCTACCTGCATTACCCATCATAAACCTGCCTGAATTAATGCCGCCGGAGAAGACGCGCTTTGTGGAGCCGTTGAACGTAAAAGGGATGGACCTCACCAACCTGCAGCAACTATCCAGCATTTTAGTGAAAAGTGAAAGTGAAATGAGTCAATATAGTGAACGTGATAGTGCGATTAACATGAAGAGAATAAGCATAGGAACTTTAATTTTATATGTAATTTTAGTCATAGTTTTTGCATTTTGTGTCTCAGTATACTTTTACAGACGAAATTATCGTGGCAAAGAAAATCCGCGCGATAATTTCGATCTTAAGGAGGAAGGAGTCATGTATGCTGGAGCACCGACAGCAACTATTACTGTTGTCCAATAGCCCACTACCGAGAATAGCCAGCCGGCAAAACCGCTGAGTGCGCGTCTGGCTCCACGGTGGTCCGGCATGCATTACCGTGGGAGGCGGTAGATAACACCGCTCCCGTTAGCTTTTAGTTTAGTTGTAAGTTAGTTATAATTCAACTCTTAATATGATCAGACGTATTAAATAAGTAAAAATCAATTTTTGTCTTTTTAAAAAACAAAACCCGCGATCCTCAATTTTGACTAGGTATACTCGTATAGGCAAAATATTTGTAAAATCTGTCTTCTTTAGCAAATCATACCCGGGCAAAGCCGGGGTAGGCAGCTAGTTTTTAGATATAATTGAGTAGATAGCTAGTAGTAGTCCGAACCCGAAAAAAGGCAATAATGTTTTGTTTTTTTTTTACAACACAGATGATATCAAAGGATTACTGCATAAAACTGAAGGTGATGAGGTGACTGAACACTATCAAAACAAGCATCAAAATGCGTGTAGATACAAAAACGGAAAAGATCCCAACATACGTAAAAACATAGAAGAAATCATAAAAGTGCTGGTCGAGGACAGTCTGCCGCTGGCGATGGAGACCCTGGATGAGCAGGAACATGACATTGCCAGAGATATCCAAGTCGCCGCTAACAAAATAATTATTCAACTTGCATTACACGCTTCAAACATAACTCGAAAAATATTACAATCCATGGAAAAGCCAAATGACTCCCAGACTGTAATAGATACTGAGATGAAGCATTATGCATTAATTGAAAATAAAAACCAAATTAAAAAAATAGAAGAATTAGAAGATAAAATATCTCTACTTTCGAATAATACTAAAGAACTTATTGACACGATAAACGTGAACCTCAAACAACAGAGTGAGTCAATCGCAATCATAAACAATAAAATAACTGTATTGCAAAACTTAACAAGCACAGACAGTAATGAACATAAAGATATGTTGAGTATCACTGAAGAGATTCAAAACTCTGTAATGAATTTTTCCGAAACCTGCCAAAAAATAGAAGAAAATACTAGAAAGGAACTATCCTTCTGTGACGTAAGAGTGCCGGATTCAATAGTCCCTAACCCCAACATATGGAAGGTCGGGCAGATCCCTGAAAAGGATGACTTGGACACCTACATGATTAACAAAACAGGTAAACAATATTTTTTGACCGACGAACCAAACCGGAGGAGGTACTCAAATAGGCGCGTATATTTTTTTATTTATAACCACGCATAACTTTTTTCATAGTGTATTTCAATAATTCTTTTTTTATTGGAAATAGTATTATTCTTTAAAATTGGTCCAATTAAAATTTTATTGAAATCGGCTGAGCCGGATGTTCGCGAATTCTGTACACGGTTCAAGTCGGTCATGCTTTCTTTTGCAAAAAATATTTTATACTACATAGTGATAAATATTGTTTTATTGACGGATGACAAAATGTACGGAGCAGCTGATGAACAACACCTTGTAGTTTTGACCGCAAGTTCGAGTAGGTACTGGCGCACACCACGTGCTGTAACTATGAACTACTGACTCAATCATTATTTGTTCGCCAAAAATGGCACGACTGACTTCTATCGTGTACAAAATTCGAACAGTACGCTCGAATCGATTTATACCATTTTTTGATAATTGTCGATTTTTTCAAAAATGGCTTAGCCGATTTCGATGAAAATTCTGAAGTATGATCTACCAATAAAAAAGAAATCGAAATCGGTTCATAATTGGAGAAGTACCTAATCGCGTAAAATACGTACAAAACATTGTGTCGAAATGAAAATCTCCTTTTTGAAGTCGGTTAAATATGACGGGATTGACTTCCCGTTACCATGGAGACGAGAGGGCGGCGGGCTCGAGCGCTATGAGGGAGGACAAGGATGCTATTTAGAAATAAGCTTTAACTATTACTATCATTTATAGATAGATGACTTGATTTTTTTTTCGTTAAGCAGATATGCGGTCTAGGATGTAACACACTTACCTAGAAGATACCTATTTACTCGGGATTTGAAGACACCTACATTGTACTTTAGCGGTTTACATTGTCCTTAATTACAACTACAATTATCTATTTTTACCAACTTCCAAAAAGGAGGAGGTGCTATGTTCGTCTGTATGTTTTTTTGTGTATGTTCATCGATAATAATTTCGCCAATTGTGAACCGAATCGATAAATTATATTTTAATTCGAAAGGATATACTCCCGACCCGAAGTGGTCCCATTTATTTTTACAGAAATCGGCTGAGCCGTTTTTGATAAATCAACAACAATGTAAAAAAATTGAGCGAAATTAAAAATTGAAAACCGATTTCAAAAAATCTTTTATATTTCGAAAAAGTATATTCTCGTGGTAGTCTCATTTAAATTTAATCGAAATCGGCTGAACCGTTTCTGATAAATCAACAATAATGTACATGGATGTCACATCGATTCGCGCAGACTACTCGAATTCTGCCCACGGTGCAAGTCGTTGGCGCCATTTTTGAAAAAAATAATTATAATGTTCTCTTATTTTTGGATCAATGAAATAAAAATTATTACTAATTTACTCATTATCAAATAGGTAATTAATAATATTTTAATTTCAGGATAAATTGTGTTTTAGATTATTGATCACTATATGTTAAACAGGACTCTAGGTAAATTTCTCGTTCTTATATCACTGTACTGTACTGTACGGTACCGGCCTTTTTGATGTTTTAATCCACTACGCTGCCCCAGTGCGGGTCGGTGGATTCACACACGCCATCCAAATTTCTTCTACGGAAGTATGCAGGTTGCCTCACGATGTATTCCTTCACCGAAAAGCCAGTTCCGTACATAAGAACAGATTGGTTCCAAAGAACAGATTGATACGGGACCGAGATTTGAACCCACGACCTTACGATTGATATCACCACTAAATCGTAATACAGTTAAGATTTATTTAAAACAAAGTTTTGAAGATGATTCAGTCAAGTATCCCGTTCACATATTAAAACTAGTAGTTCTCGGAACAGTAGATCTCGCGGCGCATCTCTGTTACTGAATCTTCATAAGTCTATGTCTCGACTCGTTCTTGACCAATTTGGTTCATCGTTTTGACACAATTGGTTCGCAAATTAGGATTTAGTTACTAAACAACCTTGCTAAATATTACCAAAATCGGTTGATATATAGCGCGACAGAAAATTTCCCTTCTTTTTCAGAGAAACACTCACATCAAAAATCGCCGACGGCAATAAAACTATTAATGTAATATAGCCTGTGTACCAAGTTTATTTAATTCCGTTTATCCCCTGTGGCTCTATTCCTTGGCTCAACTAGTAGTGCTAAATGAAATTTCTCTCCCCCGTGGCACGACCAATTAATTTTCTACTGCTTAAACTATACAATCTAATTACCCGTGGCACTACTGAATTTAGAATGCGACCCGGGGCTTTATTGTGTAAGCGTTCTGACTTTCGGCTTCGCTTTTCCTCCCGCTCGCTCTCGTGGCGTGAGTAACTGGCGCGAGCAGGAGGAAAAGCGAAGCCGAATGTCAGAACGCTTACACAATAAGGCCCCTGTAGACCCAACATCCGGACAGACGAAAGCAAAATCGCTGTGTCCGTAATCCGAAGATCTTCGCTCCGCTTCGGTCAATAAATGAAAATGTGCAGAAACCACGTTAGTTTGTATAATATAATGTTTGCAGGTTGCTCGTACCTGGCTGTCGGGTACTGCATGTACCACGAGCTCGCGGCCGGCCCCTTCCCCGGGCAGCTGGAGTGGCGCGTGGCGGTGCGCGCGCGGGGGCTGGCGGTCATGAGGCTCCGGTGGGGTACGGGTACCAAATATGACTTCTGTGAGTTACACTTTTCTTCTAACGGCCAATGTTATGCCAAATAAGGTTACGCATTTTACATTTCATAAAACAAATATAAATATTAGGGGACATCTTACACACGGTCTCTGACCCCAAATTATTAAAGCTTGTGATATGGCTGCCAGAGACTGATATATTACTACTTAAATATACTTATTTTTAAATATTTCATACTTATAATTATGTATACAGGGTTATCTGCTTGCACTGTACAAAGCCGAAAGGAGATGATTAAAGCCATCATTATAAACAAATTTTACTATAGGGAAACTCGGAAATTGCAAAAATAAAATCAACTGTAGGTACCATACAAAATTGAAACTCGGAATCGAACAAAAGTATGGAACAGCTGATTTTTTTAGAGTTCTGACAAAAGTCGCAGAAAAAAATTGTTAGTTTTGATGTACAGAATAAGCCCCTAAAATGATGCTAATTGATTAGAAATAACCCTGTATAGATAATAACTAATAACATCCAGACACAGAGCAAGCACCTATGCTCATCACACAAATGTCCGCCCTGGGTGGGGATCGAACCCACGCCACTTTGCCCCAGGAGTCGGGGTCACTAACCACTGAGTCCCCGAGGCAGACATATGTAAATCTAATAATGAATGAATTTAGAGATCCAAGCTGTAACCGAGCGACGTAATGAAAATGTTATGAGCATTGTTCAAAACCTCTGCGATACTGTTAATTGCCCAATTACCAGCGCCGATATTTTAGCATGTCGACGGATAGCCAAGATCAACTCCACATCGGAGCGGCCGCGCAATATATTGGTGACATTACCCACATCGCGACACCGTGATAATATTATATCAGCAGTTAAAAGATATAATAAAAATAACGCCGCGCAACCGCTGAACACCGCACACTTGGGTATCTCTGGCGAGAAGAAGACCGTGTACGTATCCGAGCATCTATCGCCTGAGTGTAAGGAACTCCACGCTGCAGCCAGGAAAATAGGTAAAGAAAAGTCTTATCGCTATGTGTGGGTTAAATTTGGTCAAGTGTTTGTCCGTAAGAACGATAAATCCGGCGCTGTGCTTATTAAAGACAAGACATGCCTTAACAAATTATTATGATTTTATTTGCATTGATTATATAAATTCATCTCATTATTTTATGTATTTATTTAGAACAAATATTATAGATTTTTCTTCCTTTTTTAATGTTAGTGTATTATCAAAATGTTAATCGATTTAGGTCAAAAATTACTGATTTTTATCTCAACGTATTAAATAGTAATTATGATGTTATATGTTTGACTGAGACTAATCTGAACCCTAGTGTATTCAGCGAAGAACTGTTCGATGGGCGCTATAACGTCTTCCGCAAAGACCGTTGTGACGCTATTTTCTCCGAAAAAAAAGAAGGCGGCGGTGTTTTAATAGCAATAAAGAAAGATTTTAGCATTGTACGGCAATATTCGTGGGACAGTGGTTATGAAGATATTTGGCTCACCTTTACTACATCAGATAGGAAGATCGTGTTGAATCTATGTGTCTGCTACTTTCCGCCTTACATGAAAGAACATGATAAATTTCTTGAGCACTTGCAAGAAGTAGCCTTAAATAATTCCAGCGCGAGCCCTTTACTGATTGTAGGAGACTTCAATACTCCTAATATAAGTTGGGAGAAATCTAAGGAATCGCTCAGCCTGTCGCCTGTTAGCAGCTCTGGAGGCAAAGCTCTAGCATTGCTAGAAACGTTATCCATATGCAGTATGCTTCAGTATAATCACGTGCGTAACTTCAAAGAGCGACTACTAGATTTGGTGTTGTACAGTCAGAGCAATGACAACATTAGGGTAAAAGGCTGTAACTCTCTCAGTAAGCTAGATCGTTACCACCCAGCCTTAGCTATTGAAATTGATTATGTTCAGCGTTTAGACACTGTATCCCATAATCCATTCTCTGCTAAGTTCAAATTTCCGTAAAAGTAACTATGAGGAGATTAAACAAGATTTAATGGCGACTGATTGGGATCAACTTTTGGAATCACCGGATATAGATTCAGCACTTCAAATCTTTTACAATAAATTGAATGAAATTATAAAATCACATACCTCCATCATAAAACCAAAACCTTTATGTTACCCTCAATGGTTTAGTTTTCCTTTAATAAAATGTCTAGAAGAAAAACTCAAATACCATAGACTATATAAAAAATTTAAAAATCCCAGAGATTACGATACATTCGATTTATTGCGCCGTAGATCCAAAAAACTTATAGACGAGTGTTATAACTCTTACACAAGGACTGTCGAGGATGGTTTAAAAGAAAATATTAAATTATTCTGGAATTACGTAAAAAGTAAAAAAAGTAACACCTCGATCCCTCAGTTTATGACATATGACGGCAGTTCGGCTAACAACACACAGGCTATTTGCGACTTATTTGCCAAATACTTCAATTCTGTCTACGAAGCTGTTTCAGACGTAGATAATGACCCCGAAATGGTACCCAATCACCTAAGTTTATCAAAAATTGAAATTTCGGTAGATGAAATAACTAAAGCCATCAATAAACTTGATCAAAATAAGGGTGCAGGGCCTGATGGTATACCCGCTTACTTTATCAAAAGATGCGCTAAAGAAATTAGTAAACCTCTACATATCCTATTTAAACGGTCGCTGTCTAGTGGTACTTTTCCACATGAATGGAAGTGCGCTTTTGTCATACCGATTCACAAATCTGGCGATAAATCGAATTGCGAAAATTATCGACCAATTAGCATCTTGTCTTGTCTGTCCAAGCTATTTGAGTCTCTGGTTTACCCCCACCTGTTTAATCATGTGAAGCAGCTGATATCACCCAATCAACATGGTTTTGTCGCTGGCCGCTCGACTGTTAGTAACTTGCTCATGTATAAGCAATTTATATGCTCAGCTTTCGATAACCGTCAGCAGGTCGATACTATATATACCGATTTTTCGAAAGCCTTAGACAAAATCAATCACGCTATTCTAGCAAAAAAGCTTTTGAAGAACGGTTTTCACGGTGACCTGTTTCGGTGGCTGAAGTCATATGTCACAAACCGGAGTCAAATGGTTGCATTAAAGGGGTACTTCTCCGCACCATTCTTTATATCATCAGGCATTCCACAGGGATCTCACCTCGGACCATTACTCTTTGTTTTGTTCATCAACGACCTTGAACGGTGCTTACAAAGTAATTGCCTTTTTTACGCAGATGACCTTAAGATCTTTCGCGCAGTAAAGACCGTTGAGGATTGCACCTTGCTGCATAGAGATCTTGAGGCGGTCAGTGAATGGTGTACAGCTAACAAAATGTTTTTGAATGTCAGTAAATGTTTTGTAATGTCATTTGCTTCGAAACAAACTAAAATATTTTATAATTACTCCGTTAACACACACGCGCTGGAGCGCAAAGACGTTGCAAGAGACCTTGGAGTCATTTTCGACTCTCAATTATCTTTTCGTGCGCATTATGACCATATTGTCAACAAAGGCCACCAATTGCTTGGTTTTATACTTCGAATTACAAAAAAATTTAAAAAACCAAATAGCTTAATTCACTTATATTCAAGTATAATAAGACCAATCGCAGAATACGGAGCTATTGTATGGTCACCCTTTTACAAAACGCACGCTGAAAATATTGAAAGAATCCAAAGGCGATGTATGACGTCTGTATGTCGTCGTTTTGGTTTGTCACGTAAATACCCATCCTATAATGACCGCATTAACTATTTTAAATTTACAACCCTCGAGAAAAGGCGACAGGTCAGCGAACTACTTTATCTGCACAAAATTGTAAGCTGCAACGTGGACTGCCCAGGTTTGCTTAGCTTGATTAACTTTAACACATTCTTTAGATTAAGAGAACCTCGTTACTTTTCAGTAAACCTTTTGCATAAGAGTAATATCACCTGCAACAGCCCTGTCTCTCGAATGTGCCGCTCCTACAATGATGTATGCCGCTCTAGCGCCCGAGACAGCGACGGCGTTGATGAGCTGGATTTCGATTTGTTCGGACTTAGTCTTAGTTCGAATTTAGAAGTAATATGTATAAATTTTTCGCCGGCAAACCATAATGCAGTGCAATACAGTAATTATTTAAGTATTGTATTGTACTGTAATATGCATATTATTTTATTAATTTAGTAAATTTTATAAATTATCAACTTAAGTAATAGTAAATTAATTGCGTGGATTAATTGCTATTTTTACTTTTCCTATAAAGTGAAAATAATGTTATTAATGGTTATTTTTAATTTAATGTTTCTTTCATTCTCTTTATTTTAAGTATCAAATTTTGTAATAATTATGGATACAACTGTTCACCATGCTGTGTGCTCATTCTTTTGGACCACAGAATCGGTCAAAAATTGTAAAAAAAATTATATAATGTATTTTCTGTAGTCTGTTATGAGTGCCTAATAAATAAAATAAAAATAAAAATTATTATTTTTCGCCAAAAATGACGCCACCGACTTCCGTCATTCACTCACGTGTTCGTATAGTCATAACACGACTATAGTTTCGGTCACGTTCGGCGATCTTTCTCAAGTTGGCGAGTGCTAGCACGCGGAGCCGTCTCGCAATGCACTGACTTCCGTCATGTACAGAATTCGAATAGTTCGCACGAATCAATGTGTCATCCATGTAGTAATTTCTACATCAATGTTAATTTTTCAAAAACGGCTTAGCCGATTTCGATAACATTTAATTGGGACAACCTCGGGGTTAGGTACCTTTTTGAAATATAAATAAAATCGGTTCACAGTTGGCGAAAATATCGATTAACATACATTAAAAAAAATAAGTACAGATGGACATATATTATGATAGCACATCCTCTTTTTTGGAAGTCGGTAAAAAATTAAACATTAAATGTATGTTAATTTGGATCTACTGTGCAAATTAAGAGACTTAAAAACAAAAACAAAACTACAAATACTACAAAACGTGCATAATTTTAACCGACTTCAAAAGAGGAGAAGGTTCTCAATACGACTGTATTTTATGTTTGTTACCTCAGAACATTCGGCTGGGTGAACCGATTATGATGATTCTTTTTTATTTGAAAGATGTTGCTTCGTGTGTATTCCCGTTTAAATTGTACCGAAATCGGCTGAGCCATTTTTGATAAATCAACAATAATGTGAATATTACTACATCGATCCGTGTGAACTATTCGAATCCTGTCCACGGTTGAAGTCGGTTGTACCATTTTTTGCGAAAATAATAATATCATAAACAAACTCTTTATTCAGGGTTATTCGAAACTGGTGTAATAAGTCGTAAGGAGAAGATTCAGACCATCATTATGAACAAATTTTATTTTTAGTTTAACTTCATTTACTAGCGCTCATACCGCAGTTATACTAGGTGTTCTTTAGCGATCATCGAAGTTAAGCAACGTTCAGCACGGTCAGTCTTCGCATGAGTGACTGAGGCTGGCATTTACAACTGAGTGCTAGCGTGGCTCGGATGACACTTTAAATTGTAGGGTCCGGTTGTTTTAACTGTTTAGCGACGTCAGTGGCCTTTAGGCGGCTTAAAAACTCTGACACCAGGGCTAGCCTCCCGGCCTATACGAACTTACTGACTATGAAGAGAAACAGCTGTTTTTTTTTTTTTTTTTTTTTTTTTTTTTTAAATTTAAATTAATGATCCACAGACTCCAGGGTCTGTGCCCTTTGTTAACTAAGTTACAATTTATAGAATGTGACTGTACAATAGAGATGGGTTAGTTTAAATCTTAGTCTAAGTTAGTAGTTTCAGTGCTGAAACAGCTGTTCCGAACATTTAGTTTTACATTTAGTTCCAAGAGTCGATGAACCTTTTCCTGCTGCTACTGCTGACTTGTGTTTGCGATGTCAGGGTTGGTCCCATGTTGCAAGTTGTTCCCGATGATGAGTATAGGTACATACCTTTGAAAACTCCATGCACTTTGCAAAGCAACAGCTTGTATACAGGGTTATCTGCTTGCCCTGTACTAAGCCGAAAGGAGGTGATTCAGACCAACATTATGAACAACTCTTACTATGGGGCCAACACGGAATTCGAGAAAGAAAATCAGCTGTTACATACAAAATCGAAACTAAAAATCGACAAAATGTATGGCTTAAGAACTCTGACACCAGGGCTGGCCACCCGGTCTACACGAACTTACTTTATGGACCAGCTGATGTTTTTTATTTTAATTCCGAGTTGGCCCCATAGTAAAAGTTGTTCATGATGATGGTCTGAATCACCTCTTTTTGTCTTAGCACAGAGCAAGCAGATAACCCTGTAGAGTGATATTGTGAATCGGCTTAGTACAGCAGTCCTGCCGTGCTAGCATACGGACCACAAAATAATTCTATCGACGTGTCAGAACGAGACAGAGTTATGGTGAAGTATATACGTGTCACCTTTTCACACGTCGACAAACTCTTGTCGTCGTGCGGTATGCTAAGCTAGCTGGATAACCCTGTATTATTTGACAGTATTTTAGTATCACTGGACGTTATCTTAACGAAATGCAATAACTTGGTGTTTATAGATGTAGGAACCGACAATAACACGAAGTCGCTGTTGTATGATTATGTACACGACCAGTCCCCGGAGCGGGCCACGCCGGGGGTGCTGGCTGAGGACCGCTACGTGATGCTCTACATCAAGATAAAGAACGGTAAGCAAAATGATTATTCTTCGACAAGTACCTACATGTAGGACAAATCATACAACTCGGCGGCTGTAATGTTACCTGTTAAGTGAGCTTCAGTCCGAATTTGGCTATCCGCAGCTTGTAGCTAACGTCACAGCCGCCAACTTGTATGATTTGGCCTTTAACAAATAATTATTATACGACGATGTGTGTGGTGTTGCTCGTAGTATATTTTGTCTAGTGTCGAATTTAATTTCCTGACCGAAAATAAATGATATATATATGTGTGTGTTGCCAGTGATGACTTATGGCACAGAAACGTGGTCTCTTTATGGGCCTCATTAGTAAGCTCTAAGTAACCCAACGAACCATGGAGAGGGCTATGCTCGGAGTCTCTCTGCGAGATCGAATCAGGAATGAGGAGATCCGTAGAAGAACCGTAGTTACCGACATAGCCCAGCGGATTGGCAAGTTGAAAATGGCAATGGGCAGGACACATAGCGCGGAGGACTGATGACCGATGGGGTCGAAAAGTACCGGCAAGCGCAGCGTAGGACGTCCACCCACAAGGTGGACGGATAACCTCATTAAGACCGCAGGATCGCGTTGGATGGAAGCCGCAAACCAACCGGTCTTATTGAAGATCCATAGGGGAGGCCGATGTCCAGCAGTGGACTTCTTATGGCTGATGGATGGATGGATGGATATTTTTTATAATTTATTATGGTGACATTTCTATTAGACAAGTACCTACGTAAAAGCCGTCGACATACGATCGGCGCTAAAAGCTCGATTTTAGTAAAAACTGGAATTTTCACATTTTTTTGGAATTGCTTGAAAATCCCTGATCAATGGTACATCAAATTTATTATAGGACTATGTCGCGATGTTACTCTACAGATCATTAACTAAAATTGAGAATCAGCGCACAAACAACGAAGTATGAGCTATCATATTATAAAGCATAAAAAATGTAACGCCTAGTATTAAGTGCTGTAAGTTACATTTTTTGTAAATAAACGAATTGAATTGAATTATCTCCGTTGTTTAGTGGCCTTCTCTTTTTTAACCGACTTCAAAAAGGAGGTTATCAATTCCTCTGTATGTTTTTTAGGGTTTCGTACCCTGAGTGTAAAAATGGGACCCAAATTACTAAGACTCCGAAGTCCGTCTGTCTGTCTGTCACCGGGCAGTATCTCATGAACTGTGATAGCTAGACAGGCTGAAGTTTTCACAGATTATATATTATTTATGTTGCCGCTATAACAACAAATACTAAAAGCAGCATAAAATAAATATTCAAGGGGGGCTCCCATACAACAGACGTGATTTATCAGGAGTTTATTGCTTGCAATTAATAACGGCAAGAGGAATGGAGTGAAGGGGGTTCCAACACGGTACAGAACCCTTCGTGCGCAAGTCCGACTCGCACTTGGCCGATTTTTTTGTATGTATGTTACGCGAGTACAGAGCCAATTATTTACCGATTTTGATGATTCTGTTTTCGTTTGCTAGATCATACTTCAGAGGTGGCCACATTTATAAATTTTATTGAAATTGGCTGAACCGTTTTTGATAAATCAACAATTATAAAACAATGTTTACATCGGTTCCAGCGAACTATGCGAAAATTCCCGAGTAAATCGGTATCTTCTAGGTAACCCTAGAGCGCATATCTGCTTAACATCAGGCAGTATGTAGTCAAACGCAAACCTCTACGGAATAAAAAAAAACTTTGTACACGATTGAAGTCGGTTGTGCCTAATAATCAATAATATTATTGAAATTCAGTTAAAACATTTGTCTATGATTGTTTCCAGGCAAGCTGACAGCAGGCGCCGAGTGCGAGCCCGAGCCGTGGCTCACCGTAGACTTCACCGTGGAGGAGGGAGAACTAATAGAAAGGCGCGTGTGGTCGGGGTCGCAGTATGGAGCTAAATTTCTATACGACTGTCCCGCCAGCTTCACAGGTATCTCCATACTCGATC